>JAOXOE010026336.1:0-22129 GCA_028565055.1 Phoeniculus purpureus
CCAGCCGCTCTATGGAGAGGCCGCTAGGGCTCCTCTCACATAAATGACGTTCCGAGCGAGGGAGCGGGAGAGCAGCGCTGAGAGGCGCCTACGTCCCCTCTCTCCGCGCAGCCACACGCCAGCCCCGGGACACTCGCACCGGGGACGCGGCGGCCGCAGGTCCCGGCCCGGCTTCAGCCGCACACTCACACACACACTCACACGCACACACTCTCACACACACACACAAAGGCGCACCGCCGTGGCTCGGCATCCCTCGCCAGCCTGCCCGCCGTCTCCCTCCCTGCCTCGGGCTCCTCAGGCTTTTGCAATGGTTTTCCATGCCTCGGGATAACGCAGCCTCCGGACCTGCTGCCGCTGGAAGTCTCCGGGGTTTTGTGCCTGGGGTCCTGCCGCTGGACAGCGCCTACATGCGCCTTTGAAGGAAGCGGGGCACCTACAAACTAGATGTAAAGACGGAACCTCCACAGCAACCGAGTACGTATATGAGCGAGCGAGAGCGGCCGAGGGACAGACAGGGACAACGCGACAGTGTCCCCACTCCGGGAAAGTTGCGCCCGCCAGGCCAGATGTTCGGGAGATGCCGGGACGGGCGATGCAGCTCAGCCGGGACGGGCTCTAGATGAAACTTTTCCTTCTCCTATCCCCCCCGACTCCTCCCCTCCTCTCCCCTCCGCTCTCCTCCCCGTGGGATGCTCATATGCTCTTCGGCTCCCGAGCCTCCTCGGGCGGCTCAGCAGCCCCTGCCATGCCCGGGGCACCGCCGCTCCTCACGATCGGGATCCGGGGCCGGTGGTACCGAGGTATTTCTGCTAGTTGCTGTTGTCATGGAAATGATGCTGCCGCCGGTGGCGGGGAGTTCACAGCGCCGGTGATGAATGGCAGTAATTTGTCTCCTTCCTTCAGTGGCACTGGGGAAAGAAGTGGGTTTGTTTGCTCAAGTTGGAGCTGTGTGATAGGGACGGCGGGGCAGGTTGATCCGATCTCGCTTTGGGAGGCAGCAGCCTCCCTCTCGGCAAGCCCGAAAGAGCTGGCCCAAGAGGTAATTGCTGGAATGTGACAGATTGTATTGAAATGAGACGAAATCTTTGCTCGGCACGTCTGCCCGCGGCATCTGCTCCTTGGCAATGTGCACTTTTCCCTTCGGGAGATCAGAAACGGTAACGAGGTGCTGCGCTGCCCCGGCACGGGCGCCGCGGGGAGAGGAGGTCGGGCTGAGCCGCTGCCCCCCGCTCCTTGCCTCTCGCGTTTTGCCTTCTCACTTGAGTAGCTGCGAGGGAAGTTTCAGTCTTGGAAAAAGGCGAGAAAGTGCGAGCGCTGGGCTGTGACACTGTGTCAGAGAACAGCTATGAGGAGGGCACTGTAGCGATTCTCTGTCCCGAGCAGAGATGTAGCTTCACCTTGGCGCGGACTCTTGGTTAACTAACGCTCCTAGCTAACTTGTAATTCTTTTGGAGGCGATGGATTTCGTGCGAGGATATTTCCCAGGGAAAAGGCGGAAAACGCTGATTTCTTATAGGGGGGGTGGTGTGTTTGGATAGGATTTTTTTTTCTCCAGGGAAAAACCCAAAGTTTGGGAATGAATCGCTAACTTTTATCCGAGCCGCTTCACTCGATTACATTCTTCGCCCTATTTTTCTCTCCTCCGTGGAGACCGTTGCCTGCTGGAGTCAAGCCCCGGTAAAAAAACAATGGACTAAAGCAGACCAGACGGTTTCTTCGGAGGTGAATCTCGTGGATATTTGATGGAGTGACCGTACAGCTCGGGGCGATCCCCAGCCCTCCCCCCAAAAAACAAACCAACCAACCTCGCGAGTTAACCAGCGATGGAAATCGAATTCGAAACTTTTTAATTCAATGGAGCTTCCCCCTCTGCGGTCCCTCCCGGGTAAATGAAGGTTTCGAAACTCGCCTGAAGAAGTCACGATCACAATGGAGTATTTCACGCTTTTCCTCCTCCTATTACAGGGTGGGGAGGGGTGTCACTCGGAGCTGCATGTAAAGTGTACGGAGGAAGAAAAGAGCTTTGACAGGGCTAGTTATTTCCTCCTAATTTACAGCCCTTACGGCTCTGCGCTCCTGGCTCAGGCGGCCGCAGTCCGGAGGGTGTTTGCGTGGTTAAAAGCGCAGCGAGTGTCTCTAGGTAACCGGCAGCTCCTCGGGGAGGGGCTGGGGGAAGAGGAGCCTCGGGGCGCTCCGAGCCGAGCGGGAAACTGCCTCAGAAGAGTTTGGGAGAGAACAAAACCCTCGGGAAAGACAGGGCTAAGTTGACAGTCACTTCAACATCCCGGGAGCTGGAAGGGGTGGTGGTTGCGGTGGTTAAAGGCGAGAGGAAGGAAAAGCGAAGGAGCAGGAGACAGGGTCTCGAGGAAGCGGCTTCCGTGGGAGTAGGGCCCGGCGCTTCCGCGCATCCCCCGTGCTGCCGCGGAGCGCCGAGCCAGAGCACTCCAGCGGGGCAGAGCCGCAGCGACCGCGGGCCGGCCGGGTAGGCAGGACTCCCCTCAGGTTCAGCCGGTACCTCGCACAGAAACTTCTATCCGGCTTCCCCCGGTCCCTCCCCACCACCCCGAAGAAGTTCCCGTGGGGAAGCGGAGGCGCGGAGATGCCGTCCTGTTTGCTGCTGTCACCCAGCTCGGGGGTCTCTCATCTTGCCGGAGAACGGGGTAACACACCGGTGCTGCCCTCTCTGCAAGCGGGGACCGGGCAGAAACGCGAACCCCAACCAGCTCTGCCTTCCCACCCATGGAGCGAAGAGCAGTGGGGGGGCTGATGCTGCCGTTGCAGGGGGAGGCTGGGGTGGGGGTTCTCCGCCACCCTGCCGGTCCCACCGGCCCCTGACTCTGCCTTTCCCCCCCCCGCCGCCGCTACCGGCGGACAGAGCCCGGGTCGGAAGCGTGCGCCCCGCCGAGGCCAGGCCCCGGACCCGCCTCCGCCGAGAGCTGCCAACCGGCTCCCGCCCCGCCGCCGCCCGCCGCCGCCGCTGCCCGCACCTCCAGCCCCACCATTCAGCGCGCAAGATATCCGCCAGGTAAGCGGTTGCTCCGCCGGGCCCCCGGGACAGGAGGAGGGGGGTGTGGGGGGTGTGGGACTTCCTGCCGCGGCCACATCCTTTCTCCAATGCCGGTGGCATCACCGGTTCCCGACGCCTGAGGGATGCTAGTATCTCCCCCACCCGAGATGTGAGGGGAAACCAGGTGGGACTGTAAGTGTGTCCCCGGGAGGAGATCAGCTTGCTGGGCATCGAACTGGCACCGCGATGTCGAGCTCTGGCAAATACAGAGGAATCATAAAGTATCAGCTCGGAATGTCCTTGCCCTGATTTTTTCCCCCCATTCGTTTGGGCTTTGATGACAGGTTGCTCTTCAGTGCGCCTCCTGTGGGGCTTCTTCTTAATAGTGTTGCGCGAAGAAGAAAACCAATTCCCAGATTATTTACTTTGCAGGGTAATTAATATCGGTACCCTGCTGCAATCCTACAGTGCCCAGAGTGGAAAAGTAGGGGTTCCGATCAGTTGGTCGAGTACGCAGTTGAAGGTGAGGTAGGAGGAGTCCTGCTGAGCCAGGAGAGACCAGAGGCTTGGCTTAGGGATATGTTTTCTGTCCCCACGTCAGGCTTATTTTAGACTTCAGTTCCCTTACTCCACTTGGCATGGAATTCAGTGACATAACCCTGTTATGCTTCGGAAAATGCAGAAAATCGTGTAATGATCTAGTTCCATGTGCTTCTGCTTTTTTCTGAGCCAGCAAAAAAGGCTTTTTCCTCCGCAGGGCCATGTACCCACACGTCCACTGGTGACACTGTCTGTCTGCTCATTCAGTTGTGTTCCTCTGCCAGTCTGCAGTGGAGGTGCATGGAAAGGATTTCTTTCCTTTTTTGTTTGATTAAGGGCTGATCACTGCATTTCAGCAGACGGTCCTTCAACTAAACAGTGACAGGAGTAGGACCTGATGTGCAAGGAATGGCATGGGCAGTAATCAGGAGGAAAAAGAGAATGGTAGGAAACATATGAATGACAGTGATAGGCAAAGCTCCTCAAAGGGTCGTCCTCTCTTTTTTCTTTAAGCATTTGGATTTGCAAGCAGGAGGGTCTTCATTTCAGAAAAGAGCACTGGAGGTTTTTTCTTCTCAGTTTCAATGTCTTCTAGAGATGCAGAAAGATCTGAATGGTTTGTGACAGTGCAGTAATTGAAATCTGGTGCTTAGTTTAAAACTGTTTACCTGCAAAGCGACCAGGAAAGAATTAAAAGTTGATTTAACATAAATTATTTGAGTTCCTGCCTGACAGGCTCAAGTGAAAAATTTTAAATTGTCAGTGAAGGAAGTTTTTAAAATACTGAGGAAAATCCCATTATTTTTAACACAGATTCAGGATTTTTTTTTCTTGAGTTGCAACATAAATTACTACAATTAAGAAGAGGTAAACTGAACTTAATTTTTATATACATTTTCTCTGGTTTTACTTCTCTTTTTACAAGGGAACGTATACTAATATCTGCATTTTATTCCTGTGTTGTGGAGAGAAATCACACCAAACCTTCTAGCTTGGGTTGCAAATATTGGCCTAGAGTCTCACAGTGTTTAGCCAGGCAAACCTCAAATGGATTGCAGAATTTGGTTCATTATTTCCTCAGAACAGCAAAGGAAAGAGCAGAGTAGTAGGAAAAGTAAAAGAAAAAACCCAAATCTAATTTTTACAGCCAGGCAATGTGTTGCTTCACCCATCCCAGCTACCAGTGAACCACATTAACTTTTATGACTAATAGATAAAACAAATTATATTAGCAACCTCAACTCTGCTTTCCCATAAAAACAGCAATACCACATGCTTTTTTATAATACATTTCTGCAAACCTAAGGATGTGTTGTACCACCCACTTCTTTTAGGAGAATGTTCTACCACAGATAAGCCTTAAAGCTAGTAGTTAGACAGCAGACTTAAATTACTAGCTGACCAGAAACATGCTTCAAAGGTCCAGAGTTGAGTAAGCAAAACAGATGTCTGCAAGTCCTAAGTGGCAATCACTGTGATTTGAGTTGTTCTCTGATGTGCACTGCAGATGCCACCTCTTTCAAAATAAATGTAATTTTTAATATTATGCATTTGATAACCTCATTTACCCTTCATTAAATTTTGATGTCATGGTTGTACGCATACAGAGATAGATCTAGAGCCACAAACTGTTTTCATTCTGCTTATCTAATTCTCATTGACACCTACATATATTAACCAGTAGATGTAGGGCAACTTGAGATGGATTCTTCTCTCTTTGACACGGGTATAAATTTGAGTTTCTCCTGCGATTAGACCAGAACAGGCTCCCTAATACCTAATGCTTAGTTGGTCCCTGATGCATATTTCTTGTTGAAAGGTAGAAAGACTCAAGGCTAATTTATATATCCCCTGTTCAGGCAAGAATGGGAGTCAGGTGTCCAGCTGAGCTCTGTGAAATGTGGGAGAGCTTCTAGGAAAGAAGTTCATGGGGGGTCTGGGCTGCAGCCTTGGCAGAGTGGACTTGTTGTTAATGTCCCCTCTTTGCCCTTGCAGATATGCCCTGTGTGCAAGCGCAGTATAGTCCTTCACCACCTGGTTCGAATTATGCAGCGCAGACCTACGCGTATGGCTCGGAGTACAGCTCAGAGATCATGAACCCTGACTATACCAAGCTGACCATGGACTTGAGCAGTACTGAAATCACTGCCACTGCCACCACCTCCCTTCCAAGTTTTAGCACCTTTATGGAGGGTTACTCTGGCAGCTACGAGCTCAAGCCTTCCTGCCTCTACCAAATGCAATCTGCCTCCTCAGGCCAGAGGCCCCTCATAAAGATGGAAGACACCCGGCTCTCTCCATACCAGCCGTCACTGCCACCCTCCACGGATGAGGGGATGCCCAGCACTTCCATGTATTTCAAGCAATCTCCGCCCTCCACACCCACCACACCTGGCTTCCCCTCTCACCAGAGCCTGTGGGATGAGCCCCCACTGCAGCCCACACAGACCTGCCTGCCGCCCACCCACCTGATGGACACTGCTCCCATGAAGTCTGTGCCTCCACGCTTCCCCCTCTTCCACTTCAAACACTCGCCCCCGCATACGACAGCCACACCCACCCATATGTGCTATGACCCTGCCACCCTTAGTCTGCCTCTGGGCTCTGACAGACCCACGGCCAGCCAGGCGCCCATGGAGAGTCATTCCTATGGGCTCCACCTGGCCAAAAGACCTGCCACCTTAGCCTTCTCACCACTCGGCCTCAATGCAGCCACCTCTAGCCTGATGGGTGAGAGCAGTGGTGGCAGCAGCAGTGGCCTCCCATCTCCACCCAGCAGGAGCTCCTCATCTGGGGAAGGCACTTGTGCAGTCTGTGGAGATAATGCCGCCTGCCAGCACTACGGGGTACGGACATGCGAGGGCTGCAAGGGCTTTTTCAAGGTGAGAGCTCTGCGATTTGTTCCACTCCCTGCTTCCCCCAGCCTCCCTTCCATCCCCACCTGCCCCAGCACACTCCTGGTCCTTGTCCAGCAGCTTGGAGGTGTTGTGTGCTAGAAGTGAGAGCCCTCCCAGAAGGGCATCATGGACACCCACCCAAAGCTTCTGAAGAAGTGCAAAGCAAGCCCTCCACAGGATAGAAGGATCAGCCAGTCTCAGCTAAGGAAGGGCCAAAGGAGCGAGCTGGGCAAACCACATCTCTGGTCTGCCAGCATCCCGCAAGGGAGCACAGGTCACCCCTGTCTGAGCCAGAAACCAGAGTTATTCCATAGCAAAACTAACCTGGAATACATCCAGTCTGGGCTTTACTCAGTCACTTCTTTCAGTTCAACCTCATTTTTAAGTTAGAAAAGAAACACTGAAATTGTAAAGCCCACGTGACATTCTAACTGGTGGCACTGGTGCCACTTGTTGTCCTGGGATGCTGGGGTAAGGACAGCTATGTGCTTGGCACTAGGAGAAAGCTGGTTTCACATATGGGACAAGCACGAGCACTTCTACTTTTGTTTGTTGCCTCGCTGTTACTTTTCAGTTGAGAATCCCAGTGAGTGCTCACCAATGGAAAGCTGCATGCAGAGCAGTGACTAAGCGCTGCACAGGGTCCCAGTTCCTGCTTTGCAATGGAGAAGGTTTTGCTGCTGAATGACAGCATGAATAACTTACACACAGTAGCTTCTCAGTGGAAACTTTGTGCTTTTAAGAATTGAACACGCTCTTTCTGATCTTAGTTTTGGGTGCTTTGTAATTTCCTTTCAACAAACTGCTCACAAATTTCAGGATCATTTCAGAAACAGCTTGTGTAAGTGAAGATGGACTCTTGGTAGGGTGGTTCTGGGCAGCAGGTTTAGGATTTGATACATTTGGGGTTGATTTGGGGTATTGTTTCCTATGAAGATAGCAGCCATGCTCCTGTACTGATAAAAGATACGAAGGGAGCAAAATCAGTCCAAAAACAGTTGAAGAGATGGCTTACAACGTTTTTTTAAAAACTGCAAACAGACCTGCTAATGTTACTTAATAATAATCCTTTGTCAACATGGTAAAATACATATATTCCATAACACTCATTTAAATATAACAAGGAAAGGGAACACAAATAACACGAAAATGGCAGCTCTTACGAGCCCAGTCCTGCTCCTGTGGAAATCAATAGCATATCCTTAACTGGGAGCAGTATCTGGAGCTTATTCAGCAGAATTAAAACATTTTCCAGCTTCAAAGGGCGATGAACAGTATTTGCTGTGTGTCTTAAATTTAGTACATTAAGGCTGTTATACGAAAAGGAGCAGAACTTAGGAAATAATATTTATCAATTAATTTAATTAATATTGAATGTTGAGCTGATAAATTTGTTCCTGCTCTGATGCATTTACTAGTGATTTCTTTTTTGTAGTGCTAAGTTACATATATCGATGTATCTTTGATTTTGAGTATGGAAACACATAATATATTTTTGCTCCAGTATTTGTTTCCCTCATCAAGGCTTCACAGGTTTTTACAAATTTTGGATTTATTGTATCGTTTGAAGATCCTTTTAAAGTTAATGAAATGTATATAACTACAGTATAATTCTGTCTGTTTTTTCCCCCAGGTCAGGTTAGGTTTCCCAGAATATTTAACTAAATATATTTCGTAGGGATTTCTGGTATTTCTGTTTCTCCCTGATGAATTCGATGGCTAACCAAAGCAGATATTGTGGTATTTGACTAACAATAGTGATAGCAGGAGCAGTACATTGCGGATCATTTTGATTTTATTTTAATAAGGTCAGCAATAATCAAGGGAATGAACCAAGTAGAAAATTGTTCCCAAAGGGATATTAAAAGCGGAGATAATCTAATCCCCAAAGGTAGATGTGATGACCTGATAATTTCAGATATGATTTTATCATTCAAAGTTGCCTGTCTCCAGAGACTTGCTTCAGAACAATCTTAGATGATTTTCATTGTCAGCAGCTAACACTAATAAAATTGTTTTTCCTGCAGGCTAGTGTGTTAGGAAATTAATTTTATCTAATTATATGAATTGCACTGTCGCTTTTCATGTTGTAATTAAAACACATTTTGTCAGGTTCTAAGTTGTTCAAGAAATGATCAGTTTACTGTTTTTCTGTTGCATTTTTACAGAGAACAGTTCAGAAAAATGCAAAATATGTTTGTCTGGCAAATAAAAACTGTCCAGTGGACAAGAGGCGTCGTAACAGATGTCAATACTGCCGGTTTCAGAAGTGTCTCAGTGTCGGCATGGTTAAAGAGGGTAAGGACTAAGGACTATTGCTATTATTAACCCAGATACTTTATGAAATATTACATTTAATGATTCTCTTTGTGTGTTGTCACAGTTGTCTTTACAATGTATTTTACATTGATGGGATTCATAACCCAAAATATGCACTTTTGTGTAATAATATATTGATTTACTTCTTTTCAACCACATTATCTTTATTTAGTCTTTAGATGCCAGAATTCAGAACAGCAATGTCACAAAAGGATAATTTGACACTGCTCAAAATATCTCCTTTATTAACTTCGAACGTGCTTGATAATGCTGTTGACCTCCCCCTGTTGTCTCACTGGGGGCTGCACAGGATTGTGTGCATTTGGACATAGGATCTGTCTCATTCCCATAAGCTGATTGTAAATACACGATTAATTTAAATGGAAGCAGGATCCACTCATTAGTCCAAATTCTGCAAATATTTAAGTATGTGAGTAATGCTTTGTGAGCAGTCCCACTGCAAACATTAACATGGATAACATAATCTGTGTGGCATGACCATATTTCTTCAAATGCTTCAAGAAAGCTAGAATTATTTTGATTGAACAACCATGCCCTTCAGAAGGCACACCAGTAGTAGAAATACTGGAATATTTCTTTAAGCAGTAAATTGTCTGTGTCTCTGTGTGTGTGTGCGCATGGATACACAGAAACATGGACATGCTGCAAATAAAGCATGAATGCTAGGAACACAGCTGAGCCTTAAGCAAGCAGCGACATTGCTGCTTACGATCGTAGGTCTGACGCAATTTTGGTATCATTTGTGTTGCTTTGCAATCAAAGGCATCAAGAGCGTGGACTGAAAACTGGAGAATGATCTTATTCTGCAGGGCTGGCCACCATACGAAATGCAAGTGCTCATTCTGATCCATCATCTTCTGATGACTTCAAAACTGATTCCTCTTTGGTTTTTTTTTTTTGCCTAGTTGTCCGTACCGACAGCCTGAAAGGGAGAAGAGGTCGGCTGCCTTCCAAACCAAAGAGCCCCTTACAGCAAGAACCCTCTCAGCCCTCCCCGCCTTCTCCTCCCATCAGCATGATGAATGCCCTCGTACGAGCTTTAACTGACTCCACACCCAGGGAGCTTGACTACTCAAGAGTATGTCTCACTTTTCTTTGCCTTAAAATGGAAATTGGAATGCAAAATATTTTCCACATAGAAATCATTCATAAGCCCCATTTCTACTTATCAGCTGGTTTACCAAAACAAAATTAAATGTGAAGTTGGGATGAGGATGGAAATCTGTCCAGCCAGCCGTGTCTTTTCATGTTAGCTGGACAATGAGGGGAGAGAAGGTGCAGTAGAAATTAGTGTTAGTGACTACTCGTTATGAGTATCTCAATTATCTTCAGTATATTCCATGAGAGCAAAAACGTGAGGATTGATAGAGCATTCTTCTTGCAAAAGGCAGTGCCAAAGCAGTAGCAATATAGTCAACTAAGCTACTATGCTCAAGAGCGAGTCTCATATGTCCAGGATTTTAACTTACAGGTTCTGAAGGCTAAAATCTAATAGTACTTCCCTAATATTCTGATAAAAGGGTTGTGAAAATTCACACTGGATGGAGAGGGCCACTTTTCTTGAAATCAATAGGAATTTTGGCATTACTTAAAGGGGGACATGGGCTGGCTTTGGAAAACCTAGACTGAATATTGCTTCAGTAAAATTCACATTTGTAAATCAAACCTTTTAAAACCAAAATTCTAAAAAATTATCTCAGTAAAGCTTCACCAGAGATGGCATATTTTTGTAACTTTGTTCTTTAGTATATCATATTCACCATGTAAATATTCGATAACATTTTCAAAGCTTAAAAAACTGTTCTATAGTTATTGAAATACAGCATTGAAATGACTCGCTAAACACATTTTTAGGCAGATTGATACAGGAAAAGGAACAGCTAAGGGAATACAAGATCAAATTCCTTCCCCGTTTACGGGGTAAGTTTAAATCTGAGGCTGAAAAAAAAATACAGCTGTACTCAGACAATATCTACATTGGCCATTTATCACTTGTTGTTACGTAATATTTAATCCTAAACAAATTACAGATTACATGATTTTAGAATACACTTATGTATAATTCAGCAATTTTAAACATGCTGTAACTTATGTACTTCCAGCTAATCTGAAGGCATATAATCATATAAATTTCCAAATTATTATTACGAATGAAGCCGTTCAGTATCTGACAGCTTTTTCAGGGCAGAATGCATTAGCCATATTTACAAGGATTTTAAATTACCTAGAAAGTCTTGGGGGGTCATTCTGGAAATATCAATGTTTGTGACGAGCTGTGTTCTTTGACAGAAATCTGCTGGGTTCCACAAAATTATATGCGTGTGAAAGCCCAGGCCAAGAAAGCAGTATCTAACCTTATTTATTTTATTTATTTGTATAGAACTATTTAGTTATTTGGCATTTAAAAATAATGAAAACTGAATATTTTTATATGACTTCATTGTCCCACAGTAATTATTTCTCTTTTAATGAAAACAGCCTATAGGTCTAATTGTTGAACAATTCTCTTGGACATTACAAGGAAGCATATGATTGACATTAAATTAATTTAGTCCTGGTAGCTAGAATATTAAGTATGATTTTTTATTAGGATATATTAATATCTAACTTTTTCTTTACAATGAAATATATAATAGTCTGTTATGCTCAACACGACTGAAAAGACCAAAAATATGCTTAAAGATATTAATAGATTATTATGTTTTTCATAAACCTTATATTTATTTTGAAAAGGGAGACCCAAAACAAGCACTGTGTGAATACTGAGATTAACTAAATGAAGAGTGCCGTAAACACACGGAAATGCTAAAAATTACCTCTGTAGGGTAATTCCATATCTATAAAGAATAACCTGTGGTATGTTCGGTTAGGCTGTGACCCTGCCAAGCACCACGAATGGGTAAATCTGGAAACCTGGCTCTGGAGCCAGCCCTAACACTTCTTCAGACATGACCTTGATGTTTAGCGTGGTCGTCATTGTTTATAAGCCATAATATCTCAACCGATACAAAAAATACTGGTAAGAGTTTCAGAGAGGAACCCCTCTCCTCAAAAAAAAATCCTACACGCAACATTCCCCCCCCGCCCCAAAAAACCAAAACATGGCTACTTTGCATTTCAGCACTGGTTTTAACTTACCAGTCCACAGCAATGGTATATTTAGGTACTTGGTTTCAAAACCCAATTACTAGGAAGAGAATTTGTTTTATGGACTTCTTAAAGGCCAAGGGCCGCAGTCCAGTCTCACACCTGTTTTACTGGTACAATTCCACAAGTTTACACTTCTGAGTAAGTGAGACGAGAAACGGACCCTATGTTTTGCCGTCCTTATTCATGCACAATAGCCCCAGTTTAAATAGAAATGTTGCCTATTTGGAGGGGAATTGCAGCATTTAGGTAACTGTCTCTCCCTTTCTCCAGCCACAACATGAAGCAAATATCACAGTTTTTGGAAAACCAAGCATAGCTTCTCCTTAGTGCAGAGAAGTAATTGTTAGGCTTTTGTAGCTGTAGCAGTTGATGAAGGTCTGATGAAAGCAGGCAAAGGGTAGAGCTAGGTCATGCTGTCAGGCTCCCCAACACGAGGCTTTCTGAATCCCATGAGATAGACCACACTAGTTAATGTTGCTTACTGTGCATGCACACTCCCTTTGAGTAACCATCCACTTTTATTTAATTCCCAAAGGAGCTCAGAAGGAAGCAAAGGAAAGTTTTGTCTTCTGGCTTTCCGTCAGCACGTCTCCAGTTTGCACAGGGCAGGTTAAGAATTGCAGATCTAAGCCCTTCTGTATCATGGCCTCCTGACCAGTACCAGGCTCACTGGCTGCCTTGGTCAGAAGTTAGGTCAAATATCACCTCTTCTCAATGAAATAATAATGGAAAAATCCACAGATTTTGTTGCATAAAACAGAACCAAACAATTTTTGAGGTTCCTTCAATGCTTCTAAGTGTTACAAGTAAATAATATTTTATTTTAGCTACTCTATGTAAGTGCTAGCAATTTGTAGCGAGCAGTGATGTAGCGAGCAGCTAAAAATAATACAGTTCCAAATAATTGTTTACCTTTTTTCTAAAATCACTTTAAGTCAATAAACATTAACAACAAATATAGGTTGTAATATTTTTAGATGCATTTAATTTAATCACATGCCCCACATGGGGTATACCTTACGGTACTGTCATATTTGCTGTTATGTGACATAATGCAGCACGCAGTTTCGCTAGAAAATATTAGAACTTTGCCTGACTTTTGCCAAAGTAATGTTGTATAAGTATTAGGAGAAGATTACACTAACTTGTGATGAGTTATATTTAGAACGAACTTAGAGTAGTATCTGTTTTCTTTTTCTCTTTTCCTTTCACTTCACCACTGAAAGGATCAAGCATGTATCTTGCCTTAACAGTACCTGTGATGAGGCAGGAGTTTCCATTAGCCTATGTAGCTTCCCTGCATAGTAAGAGGGAGCCATAGGTCAGCCCCTGCACAGCAAAGCATGTTGCCCAGAGCCAAGACACATGCTGCCTTGGCCTCCTCCACAGCTTAATTTTAAGATGATCCAGAACATGCAAGGTCTTTGAAAAAGCATATTATCTTTTTCTACCCACTGATCACTTCTGTGCATCTTGCTACAGTCCAATGCCAGAAGTAATTAGTTCATGCTGCTTGAGTATCCTCAACTGCTCCATTCAGACTGGGGACTGAACACATAAATAATACAGCAAACAGACTTTTCTACCACTGCTCCCATCCTCTCCATATTTTGACCTCCACCTGCTTCACAGGCACAGGATCCTTCAGAGTAGCCAAGGCAGAATTTGAATTTTATAAGGGGATTTGCATGTGTTCCACTAGCTGACTAGGGGTGTGAGCTAGAGTTTACCAGAAGAAACTCATGCAGTTAGTGTTGGTTAAGCAGAACAGTCATTCAGAGCTAGCACCAGTACCCCACATACAACCAGAGGTGTCTAGGATTACTGTGATTCTCCAGTCAGTTAGCGACTGACTCTGTGTTCTTAATCCCTCACCTATAAACAGCTCCAGCTAGGACAGGCAGAAAAAAGGACAGTTGCCCAAGTTCTGCTTGGTCTCTCCCTCTCTCTCTCCTGTACGGAGCTGACTTTTGGGTTTCAGTTAGCAACATGGGTGATGTGTGCAGCCCAAGGGGCATGTCTGTAATAGACTCCTCCTGGGCTGCCAACTCACTATTACTGATTGGGAAAGAAATGTTGGTCTTTCTCCTTCCATTCTGGCTTGGAGAGTTGCTAAGGAGTTCCTTTAGACTGATGGACTCAAGCCCTAACTGCATGTGGAAAGTTGTTTCCAAAGAGTGTGCACGCTTCTTTCAGCCATGGAGACCATCTCAACCTTTCCTTGGCTGTGTCCTGGAGAGAGAGAGAGCAGGTATGAAGCCTCTCCCAGAAATAACCCACCAAACATCTGATGGTGAGAATGCTGTTACAATAAATCCCAAAGTATTTCATTCCGGCTCAGGAAACCATCAGCACTTTTCAAGCACAGAACTGGACTACACCATAAAAGGTCCTGCTGTACTTTCTGCCAAGAGAGAGCAGTATCATGGGAGTGACAGGGATCCACCTGTGAGGAAGCAGGAGATAGTGGGGAGGGATCTCTCAGAGGGTCACAGGGAAGCTGAGCAAGCTGAGCCTGTCGAATGGTTGTCTGGAAGAGTTATGGCCACATAAGCAGGATAATAGGTTCTTCTGAACCTTAAATGCTTCTATTTGAAGGATAAGGGTTGATATGGGACAGCTGTTTTACTTTGAACGAATTCTGTATTCAAATGAAGCAATGCTGCATGTGTCAGATAAAACATGATTTATCTTACATGTCTCTATCACTGTCAGATAATACGCAGTTTGAGAGAGGTTTTGGAAGAAATCTGCATTTTGGACATAGTGAGACAAATTCATCAATGGGAAAAGTGTCTAATTGCAGTGCGTTTAATAGCATTCCTCTCCCAGTGTGATGGAAATTATCCTACCCAGCAGGTTTCTTTTCCTGTTTACTAATAGCATATAGGTACATGTAAAATGTGATAAGTATTATATTTTATTTATAAATTTAAGATTATTTCTATGCTTGTTGAAATATTTTTGTAATGTACATCCCAATAGCAAAATGCCTGTAGGTAGCCAAACAGGTTCACAGATGTAAACCTATTTGTTATGCCTTCCACAATAATGCCAGTGTTGCCACAGAATGAAACATAATCGGGCAAGTAATGCCGTATGTTTCATCTTAACTGTATGTAACATTGCTTGCTGTGCCTTTCGTTTCAGTACTGTTCCACTGATCAGGCTGCTGCAGGCACAGATGCAGAACATGTACAACAGTTCTATAATCTCCTGACTGCCTCTATTGACATAACGAGGGGCTGGGCAGAAAAAATCCCAGGATTTACTGACCTCCCAAAAGAAGATCAGACATTACTCATAGAATCAGCTTTTTTGGAGCTGTTTGTACTAAGACTCTCCATCAGGTAACTATTTATGTAATTTCCTCTTAAGCTGATGTGAAAAATTATCCACATAAATACTTCTAAGGAATAAATTCTGCAGCATCTTTGAACTTTGTCAATTGTAACAAAAAAGCTGTCATCAGCAATGTCTGCATCCAAGGGACATGGTGTTTAATTTGTTTAACACTGCACTAAAAACAAGAAAGTGATTTAAAATGAGAGCATAGATCTCAGTAATGTGCTTCTTTTTATTTGATATGCCCTGCCCTCTTCCTCCATAGTAATCAGAACTGATCCTTGGTGCTATTTGAGCAAGTTTGCTTCATACTCATCAACAGAAGCTATAGAAAAGCACCTTCAGCACGAAAGATGCTTTTTTTCCTTTTCCTCCTTCTTTTGCACATGCACATCTTTGGTTTTTGAAAGGGATGAAGAAGATTTTAAACTCTTGTTCAGATTGTTCCTCTTCTTAATACCAAGTCATTTAACAGGGTGAGGTGTGATTTTTCAGTCTAGCACAACTTTAGACACTTTTCCAGAAACACTTTGATGAGCTGAGAAAATTACAGACTGGTTATTTGAATTATGGCCATATTTCTTTAGGATAAAAATTACCTCTGCGGTTTTTAACAGGGATACTGGCAATGGGGAGGGGAAGCAGAGGTAGCATGGCTGTAATATCTCTCTTGCACACAGGTTTTCATAAGAGTTTACGATGTGTGTGTTGTGGTGCATTACTGCATGTATTTTCCATTTTTTTTCCTATCAAACTTTACAATCTGAAAAATGCAAACAAGACTAAGTAAATGCTGAGAGTTGCAGAATCTCTTCTTTCTCCATTTTTTTATTAGCTTTGTATTTCAAAATGCATTCACTTAGTATTCCTTCGGTTAAAATGTACAGTATTTAATGTAAAATGTCTTCTCTGTTTATGCCTTTGGGCAGAACCAAAATCTTAACTAATTAGACAGTCTACACCACATGCTACAGCTAACCTCAGGCTTCTAACTCTACCAAGTAAGCAATCATAGAAGCTTGTTTGTTGTACTTTGGCCCCAAGGGAGAATCATATTGTCAAATATGAATGCCCACATATGTCTCAGGATAATATGCCTTAGATTTTAAGTGACAGACACTTCAATACTGGTTATGCAGTTTGCTGTAAAGTGGAAGACACATTTATAATTTTTTCAATTATTTTTATTTGAGGTCTGATACTGCTGAGGATAAGTTTGTATTCTGCAATGGACTTGTGCTTCATAGACTTCAGTGCCTTCGTGGATTTGGGGAGTGGCTCGACTCTATTAAAGACTTTTCCTTAAACTTAAAGAGCCTTAACCTTGATATCCCAGCCTTAGCAAGTTTATCAGCTCTAACTATGATTACAGGTAAGTGCTCCTTCATTAATAGAAAACTTCAGACTCCAGTGCTTTGCTTTAATATAGATTCAAGCAATTTCAGCTTAGCTTCGGGGTGAAGCGAGTATGCTTTTAAGAACTGTAATGACGGTATCGAAATTGTTGGCTTGCATTAGGCCATCAGATAGCCCTGCTCAAGTGTAATCTAACTCCCTCTTTTTTCATGGTTTCATTGTTTTCTTGAAATAGTTTCTAAAAAGCAAACTGCTTCCAAGCAAATTATGTAACTTCTACAAAAACATTCAAAATACTTGCTGAATTCCCAGAAAAAGCCAATGAAATTACCAGAGCTAGGTCTTCTGTGTAGAAATACTAACATCAGGGTAGCTTGAGAGCTAGAAACTATACAGCCAGTACAGCTCACTTCTCAGCAGACCAGAAAGGCCACTTTAGGAAGGCAGGTAGGCTGCATTTGGTAGCCGAGCTGCTGTGGGTATTCATGTACTGCATTTTTTGAGAAAGAAAATAGGAGAATAGTCAGAAAAAAAATCCTGTTTGATAGTTGTACAAAAGCTTTTGGCTGTGCATATGACCAAATCACCCCTTCTGCATGCTGGGGCAAATAGCAGGAAACTAGTGTCAGAATCACCCAGATCTGGCCAGTAAGTAGAAAACAGGGCAGCATAACGTTATAAAGTGTAATTTTTCTCCTTCCCAAAAACAACTAAGCTCCTTGGAGCACAAACTTGTGATCAAACAGGCATGGCTGATGGAAGTAGGAAGGGTTAGCAGTAAGGGTATCTAACAACCAAGCAGCAGAACAGCAAGTCATCTCTACTGGGAGCCTCCCGCTCAGTTCAGAAAAGCTGGTAGGATAAAGGTACAACTGTGTGTTCAGCATGAGACAGGGCTTCAGCCTGCCTTAAACTGGATCTTCCCAGGGAGGCTATAAGCTCCACCAGGCTGGATATTGACTTCCTCCTGCATTTCAGGCATCCACCAGTGATAAGGATAGGAGCAGAATGACTGAGAGGATTGAGGTCGATGAATAGGGTCACCTGCAGACTGTCTATGAGAATGTAGTAAAAGCCATTCTACAGGGAGAAAAGTGTCTCTTCTTACAAACTCATGCCCTGGTTTAACATGTTAATTCATGGTTCAGTTAGGCAGTGCTTGGTTGCTGTGATGTTTTAGGCTGGGGTTAATTTTCTTCATAAGAACTAGTATGGGTTGTGTTTTGGACTGGCACTGGAAACAGTGTTGGTAACACAGGGATGTTTTGGTTACCACTGATCTGTGCTTACACAGAGTCAGGGACTTTTCTGCTTCTCACCCCACCCCACCAACCAGTGGGCTGGGGGTGCACAAGAAGTTGTGAGGGGACACAGCTGGGACAGCTGACCCCAACTGACCAAAGGGAGATTCCATGCCACCTGCTGTCATGCTCATGTAAAGCTGAGGGAGAAGAAGGAAGGGGGCAGGGGACTTTCAAAGTGATGGTGTTTGTCTTCCCAAGGAACCACTAAGTATGATGGAGCCTGCCTGTCCTGGGGATGGCTGAACACCTGCCTGTGATGGGCAGTGCTGATTGAATCCCTTGTTTCGCTTTCCTTGTGTGTGTGGGTTCTGCCTTATCTATTAAACTGTCTTTATCTCAATCCATGAGATTTCTTGTACTTCTCTGATTCTTTCCCCCATCCCACTGTGAGGGAATGAGCAAGCAGCTGAGTGGTGCTTTCTTTTGGCTGGGGTCAAACCACAACAGTTGTCCTTACATAAAGAGTTGAAGCTGTCCAGTGGCTCAAGTCATCCTAAGACAGTTCATAGAAATGAACTTTAATTAATAACACTCCACATTTCTTTCTTGATAACAACTCTTTTAGGTGTTGGCTCTGTTGTGCTGTTCTTCCCAAAGTTTCTAAACAAATGGAAGTAATTGCTGCCTCTAGAAGAAGAACATTTCTGTAATTTCTCTATATTTCAAGCTTCTCTTGACTTTCTTTTCTTTATGAGTTAGTGCTTCAAGTAGTGTCGTTTTCTGATTGTTCTTTTATTTCATGAGGTCAGTATACCTCCGAGAATTTGCTCTTAAGGTCAAGGTATACGCTTATGTGATCTAAGTTAGACTGAACTACAGTATCTAGTGATTTACCTGCACAGGCTTCACATCTCCAAGGGCATCTGGCTGACTTAGGGACTTAGACAGAAATGTGGTTGTCTGAAAATGGATTATATAATATAATGATGAATGATATTAAAAAATAAATGAAAGAGGGAGTCAGGTAATTATGGTTAAGAGAGCACTACAGCACACAATGCTGATGGGCAGGGCTCTTCTGAGACTGTTGCAGTGATACTATATTGAAATTTTATATTTAGGAAAGCCTTTAGATTTGTTTCTAGTATAGGATCCCATAAGAAATGGCTTCTTGTCTTCTCCCTCTAGTCTGACAAGCCATGCACTCATTTTCAGCAAGTCCCACCAAAAGAGAAAAAATAATAAATTTTGGAAATCTTTTGAACGTTTTTAAGCATTACTTTGAGTCTTGGCTTAGATGTAGCTGGGTGTTTCAGGTGCTGCTCTTTATCTCTGGAAAAGGTTCCCTTCTATTGGAGGCAATGATCAGTTAGCAAACCCTGGTTCAAGTTCTTTTTGTGAGTCTGAACAAGAAAAAGTGACCTTTTCCAGGAATGTAGGATATCCGACTATTGAGTATCACTGTCTTTTGTGTTGAGACCATTTGACATATTTCACGGGCTGCAGAACGGCTGTTGTGTGTGAAGATTTGAGGACAGGTTGGTGCTTAGAGGACACTCGAGGCCCAGCCTCTGGTCTGATTCCAACAGGAAGGGAATCTGGCCATAAATCTCTTATTTCCCAGATGGATATCTATGTCATTGGGCTGTGGGATAGGAAGGAACAGGAAAGCTCTGTTTTGTGAATCTAGTTGTTTGCTTTTATTAGCAACACTGGAAATACTAAATGCTGGGTTGAGCAAAATTTTCTTCATTATTACACAAATTGCTTTAGCTCTTATTTTGCATTAATCAAATTTAATGACTTGATGGATGTACCAATAAAAGAAAAAAACAAGAACTCAGAGTTCTATAGTAGATACAGCTTGCTTTAATACTGTGCAGCATCTTTGGTAGCCCCAAATTTAAGAATTGTCTCTCCAGGTAAAGAAAAATACTCCAGGGAATAATGACCTGTTTGCCCTTCTTGATTTCAGGAGTGCTCTTCATAGGCCAAACAAAGATGTGCTCTTAGAAAACAAACCCTCCTCTATACTGGTCATTGTCAGCACTGCTGAAAGAGAACAGTCAGAGAAGTTGCTATTCTCTTTTGTATGTTCTGTCTCTGTTCTGCAGGAGTGAGAGGGAGAACTAACATATCTTTCCCAGAAGAGGGAATAAACCTAAAACTTAGCTAAAAGACATTCCATTGTTCCCAGTGTCCCCAAGATACTGAGACTGTTCTCTCAGATTGGGATGTCAAATCAGCTCCCTAGTAACTGTCCAAGTAGTTCTACCTCATCCTATGTTGTTCACAGCACAGGATGCATGGTTATAGGCACATATGACCATTCATACTGTTTAGTAATGCTGAAGAGAACAGAAGATCTAGTGAGTATCACGCTACTTGCCAATTCACTGCTTGCTTTAAGTAAAATTAAAGGCATGCACAACACAAAATAAACAGAAAAAGATTTTGTAATATTTTGCCCTGTATAAACCATTAGAAAGTCCATATATTTTTGCTTTTTCTGTTTATTTTATGTTTTCTGGGAATTTACAGTATGTTGACTATGAGAAAAATCATTGAGTTGGATTGCTGCTGTATTTTCAAGCCCTTTCAAGACAGGGCATCGGCATGAAATAGCATCCAGAATGAAAGAATTGACATCTGATTTACTGTGGGTGGCTAGCAAATAGTTAAAACTCTGCAATGCATGCATTTTTTCTTCAAGGTACTCCATTAAGATTTTCCTTTCTCTCTTTTTACTTCCTTCGGTGGGTTAAAAAGGGCTGGACACAACTTCATCCAGCACACACCAGTCGTGATCTGAGCATCAGCCAAAAGAAAGTAGTTAGGAGACAACACATGACACACACCCCACCCCCCATCATGAAAGCAAGAAATAAGTTTCATCTTGTTTGTTTTCTTTGGATCACATGTTTTGTGGGACGTAGGATCTCACGAGCTAAAGAAGAGTGCCAACATGGAAAGAACATGTTGGTCAACTTGGGACAAGTTCTGTCCTTAGTGCCACATAGATGGCTTCTACAAGTGTAGTCCATTGCATGGATTGTAAGTGTTCCTGCACAGCCCATGCTTGACTGGATAGAGGTAATGATGAAGCTAGAACTAGATCAAATATCAGCTCAGCGTATTCTTGAAAATTCTTCCTTAACTTCCCAAATGACCATTTATACTGCTCTTGTTTATAGCTTTTCTAACAGCTTGAAAACATAAAGACTGAGAGAGTCCAATTTAGATCATTCAAGGGCACACTCTAATTTAGCCTCAGATTTCTGTTTGCTCTAAAACTGCTAGTGTTTTCTCTCTCTCATTGATTCACTTTTCCTCTCTGCCTCCTCCTTTCTTCATCCACATCAAAATATTATTGTTTTGCCCACTTGACACTCTCAGTGGGATGCTGCCGAGTACAGAGCATTCTAGCCCTCATTCAGCCAAGCTCTTTCAGCATATGTTTTATTTTAAGTGCGTTACAGACCAGCCCAGAGCCTCTGTATATATTTGACTTATTCACACTTTGTTCGACTGGCACCAGAACATTGAAGAATATTGTGAGGTTTCAATTAATTACAAGTTTGTGTTTGTTTTCCTGCTGTTGGGCTTTCTGTTCCAGTTTACAAACAGAATTTTTAGCACCAGCAGTCATACCAAAAAATAGTAAGGAGTCCAGTCCAGCTAAAAGGAGTCTGGCTGCTGCAGTTCTCTTCTGAATATGAATTTGTCCAACTTCCTTCTGGAAGGGAGGCTCACCTACTCTTCAGCAGAAGATATCCTTCAGTCCTGCTGCCAGGATCCTCCCAAGTGGGTGCTTTGTGTGCTGGGTCTACATACGAGCAGGTGGCAGACTGGAGGAGTGTTGAAGAGCCAGTTATGGAAAAAAAGAACCCTTCCAGATTGCATTGTCTGCCTTCCCCCCGCCCCTCGCCACTTTGCTGAGGAAAATACTGTCAGCATCAAACTGAAGTACTCATTACTCCTTCTCCCCTCCCACTATTTTGCTGAGGCAAAAACTCTTTCCTCCCACATGACCCAGAGGCTCCTGTGCTAGTCTGTGTTTTTCTTAAATGAGGGAGCAAACTGTGATGTCTTTTGCGGTCATTCAGCTTATCTGACTTGAGGTACCTTGCACAGCCAAAGTAGAAGTACAGGGCACCTCCAGGAGATAATTCTTCACCTTCTAAAAATACCCATCCTTCCACTGATGCTAGGAAGGAGCTCAAGTAGTCTGTGCTCCAGGTTGGACA
>JAOXOE010026337.1:0-22126 GCA_028565055.1 Phoeniculus purpureus
CCCAGGGCAGTGGTGGAGTCCCCATCCCTGGAGGTGTTGAAGGACAGCCTGGCTGTGGCCTTTAGTGCCCTGGTCTGGCCGCTGTGGTGATGTTAGGTCCTGGGCTGGGCTGGATGAGCAAGACTCTGCACTTGGCCTTGTTGAACCTCATAAGGTTCATCTGAGCCCACCTCTCCAGTCTATCCAGTCCATCCTTGAAAAGAATGGCAATGGCATGAAACGCCTTGGAGCAGGTATCCGCAGAGGAACAGGCAAGTGTACGTGTACGCGTGCGCGTCAGATAGGCAGCTATACCTTGGAAAAAAAGAAGCAAATGAAGACTGCAGGGTGAAGCCATGCCTGAAATTCATTGGGCTATCTGCAAAAATACTTAAGGGGGCCTCCGCTGGGTTAATTCTTTCACGGGTCGCCAGAGAGAATTGTAGTCTGGTTGAGTTATTGTGTTCACATTAATCTTTCTGCAGCAGTCACCACCTTCTTCTTCATAATCTTTCGATTAAGGCCTGTATTAATTATTTATACAGCTCCATCCATGTACGTGGGTGTTTCACAGAGCCAATACAGCGAGCCCTTGTTCGCAGCAGAGTGGGTAATTTAACACAGGCAGATGCCAAACGGGCGAGAAATTCAGGTGTGGAAACAGCGGTGGAGAAAGAAATTAAGATGGGAAAGACTCGCAGAGGTGATTGTTTTTCCAGAGGAAAAGCAATGACAGTCAGTGGCTGGGAGGGCTGTTCTGCTGCGAGATGGAGCTTGCAAAGGATGACCACTACCGGATTGTTTGACGTTGGTGAGAGTGTGAGGCAGAAGGAGCAAAGGCAACAGATGTGGCAGGGGGATTGAATAGATGATCTTCTGAGGTCCCTTCCAATCCCTAATGATTCTATGATTCTATGTGGTAGGAGGAGAGGATATGGTTGGGTGGTCCAGGACTGCTGAGGTGACCAAAACAAGACATATTTTGATGGACAAAATGCCTGTGCGGGAACCACAGAACATTAGGGATTGGAAGGGACCTCAAAAGATCATCCAGTCCAATCCCCCCATCACAGCAGGATCCCCTAGATCCAGTCAATTGGAAGGGACCTCAAAAGATCATCCAGTCCAATCCCCCCATCGCAGCAGGATCCCCTAGATCCAGTCAGTTGGAAGGGACCTCGAAAGATCATCTAGTCTAATCCCCCCATCGCAGCAGGACCACCTAGACCAAGTTGCACAGGAACACGTCCAGGCGGGTTATAAATGTCTCCAGAGAAAGAGACTCTGCAACCGCCCTGGACAGCCCCTTCCAGTGCTCTGTCACCCTCACTGGGAAGAAGTTCCTTCTGATATTTATATGGAACCTCCTCTGTTTCAGCTCACACCCACTGCCCCTTGTCATTTTGATAAATTATAAATTATGTTTGTCTAATGAGCTGCATTCAGGAAATTGCTATATACAAGTAATTTGTTTTGACCTAACGTTCTTGTTTCCTCTCGGCAATTTTTTAAGGAAAAACAGACCAGTGGCGCCTTGTCTGCACTCTGCCTCTGTAGAAAGCACTGAGATTTCACATCTGATATAAAATTATACCAGTGCAGCCAAGTGACGGAGCTACACCAGTTCATTCTAACAGAGCACACAGCCTTGGCTTCTGGCTGCAGACTGTCACTGAGCCTCGTGTGGCAGTGCACTAAAATTAGATAGAATAAAATCTGCATTTTGGCCGCATGAACTTGAGATAGGGAATAGACAGTGAAAGACACAGAGACCTCCAGCAGCACCGTGTTTTTTCTGGTTTCACAAGCCTTATGTAAGAACGGTCGCTGAGGTTTGTTAGAACAAGCAAGGCAGCCTTTTAAAACAAAATTCTGGGGCTTTCACAGCTAGACCTTAACAGAAATGCTGCAGCAAACTTTTGCCGTTGGGAACCAGGTTGAGATGGTTGCAGTGGTGTGCACAGCTTGAAATCCCAAATAGACTACAGTAAGATGCTGATCTGAGAAGCAGATCGGAGACGATTTGCACGCTCTTTCTTGCAACCTAAAGCTATTTGCTACAGAAATCATTAAGGTCCAGTCTCAAGACAATCCTGAGACTTAGTCTAGCACAGATGGAAATCGTAGGTCAAAACTGAGTTGTGCATCTAGAATACAGCTTCACACGAGGGCAGTTCTGTTCTTCTTACGTAGGCTTCACATTCTGACTCTTCTTGAATTCTATACCTGGCCTTCCTCAATGAGACAGCAAGGAGAAAACATGATGGAAAAACTCATGAAGCAAGATAAAGACGGGGAGATCCCTTATCAATTAATATAATGGGAAAACCAGTCTAGACTGGGAGAAATGTAATTTATTGCCAAAGAAAATAAATTTTGCTGGTGGGAATCAAAGCCAAATTGATAGCACTCTTTCATCCCTATCTCACTCTGTGTTCCCATTCTGAAAGTTACTCCTTCCTTTCTGTCTCTCTGCTTCCTTGCCCAAGTGGCATGGGCTGACGGAGCAATGGGATTTGCAGTCAGTCAATAGCAATTCCTTCTCTTGCTTGTCCTTGTTGATTTACTTTAACAAAGATTATTTTTTTCCTGATTTATTTAATGGGCTAATGACCTTATGGAATTACCTGCCATTTTCTTTATGAGGGGATTTTGAGATTAAGTCTTACAACTATTCTCTTTCATTTCCATCAGTGCAGTGACCATCTGTGTGGTCATCTGGATGTCACGACTGTATAAGGCAATCAAAGGGTAAATGAAATATATTGGGAATTTTATTTCTTCCTGGGCAAGATGTTCCAGAACAGACTTCGTGTTATTTATTCAGCAGTCTTATTTTGACAGGATTTGCTGTCAGAAGTACTGCCTCATGAGGCTTGTTGTAGAAGTGAATGACAGAAGTGTAACACCATTATATTCTCCCATTTCTGTGACCTACATCATTCTCCTTTTCCAAGAATTCTGCCTGGTTCAGCAGGGAAGAGCTGGTATGCCGTGTGTGATACAGCAAATTAAGAATACATCAATTCTAGCAGTTGTAGGAGATGCTGTTTAGTTATAATGGAAAAGCTACCTTTTCCCTTTCACTCAAATCACAGAAAGTTAAGGGTTGGAAGGGACCTTGAAAGATCATCACTGTACGTTAGCATAAACGAACCATGTCTAGAATCATAAAGTATTTGAAACTGCCTTTCTTGCTACCCATCACTCTATTGCTGGACATTTAATGACCTTTCAGTCAGTTTTCACTTTTGCTTTTCCGTCCTGTAGCAAACTGTGTGGCAAGTGCTACCCAAATCACCATCTCATTCGTCGTTGGGCATGACCATCATGTGCATCTGCAGTAATAGTGGTTCCTTGTTCAAGTGACGATTAAGGAGACCAGACGAAGAAGAGAAATAGGATATTTGTTTTTCATTGTTCTCTTTTTAATGAACAGGACTACTTCAAAAATGGAAATGCTTGTGAAAGCTGCCACTGTACCCTAAAGCAAAGCTATCAGCTTTATATTACGGAACCCTTCGTGAACTCATGAGTTTGCAGTTGCTTGCCAGTGACTCACAAACAATCTGAATTTTGTTCTGCTTTATATCTCTTCTTTAAACACTCAGTAGGGACTAAAAGCATCCATAAAACTCAGATCTAATCCAAACATTCTAGAATCTTACCCAGTATTTTCCTTAAGACAGCTAAACCACAGACTTTGAGGTTTGTCTGCTTAGTTAGTGTTAATGTAACTGGCAAAACGAGTTATTCTGATTTTTTAATTTTCAACATCTTTTCGGTGATTCAACAAAGACTTTACATCTGCAGACAACAAACCACTTACACATGAAAAATATGCAATGAAATAATTCTGGAATAATCAATACTTACACCGTGTCTAGTTCAGATCCTACTGTGATGACCTCAGGTTTATTTATTCTTTACGAATATATTCCGTATATCACCCATCTCTCTCCCAGAGCCAGGGATCTTCTAATGATGTGAGTTTAAATTATGTCTACCATCTACATTTCAACTACCTACAAATTTTACTTTTAGAAAAATATCTTCTGAATCCTGCTGCTCTCCAACTTGACACAGAAACTGCTTGCTTGACTCCGGTCTCATCTGAAGAATTGCATCACCCAAAGCCTTTTCCGTAGTTCCAACAGGTTTATCTCCTCCAGTTCTCTGCCTAATAGCTCAGTAGTTCGGACGCTGAGATCTAAGATCTCTCCTAAATCTGCCTCTGCAGCCTGTCTTCTTTCTCTTCTATGTCAACTGATGTTGAAAAAATGCATAATAATAATAACAATAATGAATTCCAAATTCCTCAGTGGCTCGAAAATGTGTGTCTTGTATTGCACAGTCATCCTCTCCCATTCTTCAGCAGCAACGGCTGATGAACGTTCACAGTGTGTCTGGAGAACAAGCCCTGGAAGTTTCAGGAGGATTTGTTGGCGAGGCTCCTTGAATATTTTCACTTTTCCCTGGGGCTTCCCAAGTTGTTGGGTTCTTTATGTCTTCTGCAGATTAATAACATAGGCTCAACGTTCTGCATTTAAAAAGACAATTATAAAGAGAGAATCCTTTGCCTATCAAGCGGTGAAGGGCAGCTTTACGGTGCTCGCTAATTTGTTAATTAAATCATAAGGTATGTTTTTAGAACATCTAATCTCTGTAATAGAATAACTAAACACATACAGGTCGTGTAGACACACAGCTAGACAGAGGTGTATTTCAGCCCGTATCAGAAAATGAGGTTTGGCTTCTAAGTAATTAAAATTCCTCTTTCTTTCAGTGGTTACTTCAGGATGATATTAAATAAGATATTGCTGAGCTTCACCGACTACTTTCAGCAGTCTGAAATTGTACAGGTTTGTTTTACAACCTCTTGTGTGGACCCGTTAGAAAACCTTTTAAATCATACACAAGCTTCTCAGTTAATTAGGAATAAAAAATGCCATGCACCGAAAAATTTTAGAGATACTCGAGGTTAGATTTTATTCTATTGCTGGATGAAGTTTGGGAACATGTTCCTGTTTACAAATGGGACTGACTTGAAGTCTCCAGAAATAGCAGAATGTTACCATGAAGAGGTTTAATTTATTTTTAGATATGTTTATACGGCACAAAAAAAGCCACAATCAACCAAAGAGGTTCTGTGACCTCCATGATAGCTACTAACATGCACCTTGGAGACTGCAATATGTGGTCTGTAGAAAAAGGACACTGAGAAGACTGGGAACGTTGTCCCCTACTGGTAAACGTACTGGTTAAAGTAATCTGAAAACATACCTTGGGTCTACGGAACTTTTAAGTCAATTCCTTGTTCTCTGCATCTGCATTCCTATTCTTCTGCATCTTTAAGTCAATTCCTTGTTCTCTGCATCTGCATTCCTATTCTTCTGCATCTTTAAGTCCATTCCTTGTTCTCTGCATCTGCATTCCTATTCTTCTGTATCTTCAAGTCCATTCCTTGTTCTCTGCATCTGCATTCCTAATTTTCTGCATCTTTATCTCTGGCATTCCACAGGTACATAAGGTTCTGGAAAGATTCTGTAGGCGTAAACCATTCTTGATTGTTCAGTTTTAACAAAGAGCCGTGAGTTAATATCTCAACGTGAGGCACAGGCTAGTATAGGTTGTCAGTATAGTGCTGATAGCTACTTCATGGAGTGTTTCTGAGCCAGGCTCTTCTCAGTGGCATCTAGTGATAGGACAAGGGGCAATGGGTGTGACCTCGAGCAGAGGAGGTTCCACATCAATACGAGAAGGAACTTCTTCCCAGTGAGGATGACAAAGCACTGGAAGGGGCTGCCCAGGGGGGTTGTGGAGTCTCCTTCTCTGGAGATGTTTAAAACCCACCTGGCCATATTCCTGTGCAACTGGATCTAGGGGATCCTGCTGCAGCAGGGGGATTGGACTGGGTGATCTCCAGAGGTCCCTTCCAATCCCTAATGGTCTGTGACTCTGACCTTCCTGGCTCCTGCACATCCCCTGGGCTCTGGCCAGGCTGCTACGTGACCACAAGCCAAACCTCTCCAAGCCTCAGTTTACCCAGCACCAACCCATCCCCTAAGTACATGGATGACGGGATCAGTCTGAAATGCTCCACAGGAGGCTGGGCAGGACCAGCGGTGGGGCAGGAGGGGGTGTTGCTTGAACTGGCCATTCCTCACCATCAGACACTTGGGCCACAGCCAGGGTGGCAACAGGCAGCTCACACACAGGGATGGCTCATGGGGAAGGTCACTCATGGCTCAGGGGGAGTGAATGAACAGATGCTGTAGCTGCTGGAGGGTTGCATTAGGGGCACCGACACCTCATGCCCCCCACCAGAGCCAGCAGCAGGCAAAAGGCACCAGAAGCAGGGACTGCAGCAGAACTGACCCCAGGACACCCTCTCACCTGCATGAGGTGGGTAACAGCTCTTCACTCTCCTGCGGGGAAGCTCAGGGTGCAGCCACCGGCCCACAGAGCCACATCCAGCACAGGAACAATCCTGACCTTGTCTGCTGCCCCAGGAGCTCCTGCAAAAATAACTCTCCTGGCTGATGGGGCAGAGGAAAACTCCTGGCTCTGCTTCCCCTCCACCCCACCCCAAAACACCTGCTGACACTTTCTACCTCCAGGAGGAGAATTTCTAACTGAGCCAAAGCTGCAGCTCAGGAGCCCCCAGTCCTCTCGTTTTTGGGAGCAGGGAGGGGCTCTAACACCAACTGGCTTTTGTGGGGCCAGGGTTTGGGGTGTTTTCTCCACCTTCTATGGCTTCTCTTGGCTCAGTGTGGCCCCCCCAGTGATTTGGATTAGGGCACATCAGGAGGTTTTGCTTTTGGCTGCCTCCACCGGCGTGGGAGTGGGCAAACAGTGGTCAAGGTCATTGCCCATCCGACTCCTTTGAATGGGGACTTTCACACCTGTCAGGATTGAGAAAACACCAGCATCCTTCACACACAACATCCATTGCCCTTCCATCGGGGCAAGTGCTTCTGTTTGAACAAGCAGAGGGCCTTTCTTACCTGCTGCAGGTCCCCACCGGTGACGATGCTCCAGCCTGGGAGCTCTACCTGCTCCTGCTGGGAAAACTGGGGCTGGTTTGGGGAATCACAGAACCACAGACTATGTTGGGTTGGAAGGGACCTCCAAAGGGCATCCAGTCCAACCCCCTATACCAAGCAGGGCCAGCACTCACCAGATCAGCTGCCCAGAGCCCCAGCCAGCCTGACCTTGAACATCTCCCCACTGGGAGGTTTTGAGTTCTTAGAGGAGTTGTTTGAACCCAGGATACAGACCCCTGGAGCTTCCCACAGCTTCCCTGTGCAGTGGTCACAGCTGCCCCGGTCCCTTTCCATGGTGACCATCAGAGCTCTAGATTTCAGAGTCATTCCCGTGGAGTCTGCTGCCTGAGACCCACCCTAAAAACACCCAACATTCTCCATGGGGGGTTCAGCTGATGGCCAGCCTGTGATAAATGAGACTGATCTCATCAGAGAGGTGGATGGAGCTAATAAACACAGCTGAGAGACAAGCCCCATCTGCACACTGAAGTCACTCCCAGCTTCTCTGAAAATGCTGGTTCCTCACACAAAGCTGAGGACCAACAGCTGGGCCTGGCACTGCACAAAGTCCAATGGGGAACTCCAGAGGGAATTCCTGGATGGGACTTGGGCCAGACTGGGCCCATGAAGACCTTCACTGGTGACACTGAAATAGACTGCCCGGGGACGGGGTTGACTCTCTGTCCCCGGAGGGGCTTGAGGATCGTTTAGATGTGGTGCTTAGAGATCTGGGCTGGTGGTGACCTTGGTAGAGCTGGGTTATTGGTTGGACTGGATGATCTTGGGGGTCTTTTCTAACCGGAATGATTCTGTGACTCTCTGACCAGTTGCTTCTCTGCCCACAAGCCGCCTGCTTATGGCTTTGAGCAGAGCAACCACCTCTTTGTGCCCCTGGTTGTGAGTGCAGAAACTCTTTGGGATGAACCCACTACATGGATGCAAACATGACTGTCACTGCCTTGGATGCCTTCTCTTGGGTACCACCAAGAGCTGGTCCCACACACCAGCCCAGGCCTGGGGTGCTTGGAGCGAGAGGAAAGACCCATCTGGATGTCAGGGAGGATGGTTTTCCCAGTTCATTTCTCAGCAGCACCCACCCCCAAGCCAGGGCTCCCTTGCTGTCTGGTGTAGCTGCAGCTCTGCCCAAGCCAAGCAGCTCCCCCTCATTGCTTTTTGCTGGGGTGATTTCTGCAGCTCCCCAAGGGCTTGAGGAAACCACCAGTGGTTGAAGGAGACCACTCCAACACAGCCTGGTGCCTCAGACATGGTTTCAGGCTACGGCTACCCCCCAGCATGCAGTAATTCAAACCAGTCAGAGGCCATCAGCTGAGCTGCATTAATTGTTCTCATCACTTGCTGCAGTCCCAGGGTGATGGTGGCAGCTCCAACTCCCTCTAAACCCACCTAAGATGTCCCCCTTAGCTGGGCTGCTGGCTGGGAGAGTCACAGCATCGTTCCGTGTAGCCCAGCTGTGAAGCTCATGAAGGGTGGTACCCGGGTTGTCCCTCCCCACGGGCTGTGCCAGCCTTTCATCCTCTGCATTTCCCCAGCCACAACACCCAGATGGCCTCAGTGTTTCCCAGACTTTTGGGGCCGCAGCTGTGCCAGGGCTGCTTTACGAGGGGCGGATCAAGGCTCCGGCTCCTGGATGGGCTGGTGGTCATGTCTGGCCCTTTGTGTGTGTGTGGGGCTGAGCACGGGTCACCGTGTGTGTGGAGCTGAGGGGATGGTGAGATCCTGAGAAGCCCCATCCCCTGCCCCACGGTGCTCTGTTACCTCCCAGTTCCAGCTCTGGACTGTGCAGAGATCACCCTTGTGAGGAACAGCTGAGGGAGCTGGAGACTCTGGAGGGAAGGAGGCTGGGGGGAGACCTTACTGCTGTCAGCAACTGCCGGGCAGAAGGGTGCAGAGAGGTGGGGGTTGCTCTCTTCTCCCAAGGAACAAGAGGAGCTGGCCTCAGGCTGCCCCAGGGGAAGCTGTGGTTGGCCCTGAGGAGAAACTTCTCCCTGGAAAGGGCCCTTCCTCAGGCCTTGGAACAGGCTGCCCAGGGAGGGGGCTGAATGGCCATCCCTGGCCGTGTTTCACAGCCGTGGAGATCTGGAGCTCAGGGATGGGGTTTAGCGGTGGGTTGGGACAGTTGAGTTCAGCGTTGGGCTGGATGACCTTTTCCAGCCTAAACAATTCCATGAGGCTAAGGGAAATAAATCCCAGACTGGGTTGGGAGGGAGCTCAGAGCCCCCCCAGTGCCAACCCCCTGCCACGGGCAGCGACACCTCTCACCAGACCAGGGTGCCCACAGCCCCCTCCCACCCGGCCTTGGACACTGCCAGGGATGGAGCAGCCTCAGCCTCCCTGGGCAACCTGTTCCAGGGTCTCAGCCCCCTCACAGGGAGGGATTTCTGCCTCAGATCCAAACTGGATGAGGGCAGGTTTAGATTTAAACTGTTACCCCCCCACCCTAAATGACCCCCTCAGTGCTGGGAGGGAGGACAAAGTGTCCCTGGGGGCAGGAGGAAACCCTCCCCAGTCTGGGTAAAGCCGAACCCCAATCCCAGTGAAGCCACTGGGATGTTAGAGCAGGCAGTCGGGTGGCCGGAGCCATTCGATGCTTCCCGACCCCCCCCCCGAAAGGCCAAACCCCAGTGAACAAGGGGAGGAGGAAGATGCTGCTGCACCCCAGGAGCCTCCCCAGCGCTCAGACTTGTCCCAGTTCACAGCCCGGCAGTTCCCTCCTCCTTCACCCGCGATGGTCGAGGCCAGCTGCCTCCTGTTTTATTAGCGGGGAGAGGGGGCTGAGAGCGGGTCCGTGAGCGGGGAGACCCCCCTCTCGGGCAGGAGCTGCCGGCCCGGGGGTCCCGAGCGGGTTTCGCGTCGGTGTCGGGACAGCCCGGGAGCGGCGGGGCCCCGCCGGCCGTCACTAGGGGTCAGCAGTGACCGCCGAGAGACGGGAGGAGGACGGGGAGGACGAGAAGGTGGAGGTGAGAGACAGGGAGAAAGAAGTGGAGGAAGAAGAGGAGAAGAAAGAAGGGGAGGAGAAAAAAGAGGAGGAAGAAGAAGAACAGGAGGAGGAGGAAGAAAAAGAGGAGGAAGAAGAAGAAAAGGAGGAAGAATAGGAGACAGAAAAAGAGAAGGAGGAGGAAGTAGTAGAGGAGGAGGAGTAAGAAGAGGTGGAGGAGGAGGAAGAAGAGGTAGAGGAATAAGAAGTAGAGGTGGAAGAGGAAAAAGAAGGAGATGGAGAAGGGAGAAGAGGTGGAGGAGGAAGAAGAGGAGGAGAAGGTTCCCTTCCCAGACAGAAAGTGAGGGATGTCCTCATGAAGTGTCACTTCACAGCGGTTCAGTCAGTGTTTAATCCCTTTTCTCTCACTGATGGTGGCCAATGCTCCTTTTCCATCACTTTGATTCTGCTTCTCAGCCACCAGCCCTGCCCGGGTCCTGTCAGTGCTGATGGCACCACAGAGACCCAACAGCACTTCCAACAGGCCACAAACTCAGTGGCCAGCAGGATGTGCATCCACACCACAGACATTTATACCTCACACACTGGCTTCGCACTGTCACCTTACACAAAACACTTGAGACTCCAGAGCGAAGGGTTTGGATCTGGCTGCAGAAATGAGGAGAGAAGAAGAGAGCTCCTGAAACAGCACTAGTTTAAATAATTCCTTGCTTTGGTTATTCTTTGCTCCTGATTTCCTAAGAGGTTCTGCACTGTGAGGAGCATCAGACCTGACTTGCTAATAGTGAAAGATTTTGAGTCTTGTCAAAGCCAGATCTGTGAGGTGGCTGCGATGCTGCTGAGGATCTGCTGAAGTGACTGACCGCCCCCTCGCTGTGAAAACAGGTGCTAGCTAAACATTCTGGTGGTCTTCTCTGAGGGTTTGGAGGGCTTCCTTGAAAAACACCCTGGTTCTTTCTACCCCTTGGTTAAAAGAGGTTGAGTGCTGTGTTGTATAGATGGGGTGAGAGGAAGGGGTTCTGCTGCAGGAGATGGAGACTGAGGGATTTTCATGAGATAGAGGTGAGGTATCGCTGCAATTCTGGAGTAAAGACTAAGGGAAGAAAATGTCTGAGTACTTGGTCTGCAGTGAAAGCCGAGAGGAACAGTCCCATCAAACAGAGAGGCTGAGTGAAGCTGTTGGCGTGAGACCAGAGGAGGCTATGGAAATCATCAGATGGCTGGAGCCTCTCTGTTCTGGGGGACAGGCTGAGAAGGCCAGAGTTGTTCAGTCTCAAGGGCAGAAGACTCTGAGGGGACCAACCCCCCTACACCAAGCAGGGCCAGCACTCACCAGACCAGGTTGCCCAGAGCCCCAGCCAGCCTGACCTTGAATGACTCCAGGGATGGGGGTTCCACCACCTCTCTGGGCAGCCTGTTCCAGGAATCTCCCTCAGATTCCAGACCTTTTCTGACAGCCACCTTTCAGAGACTGGAAGGTCACTGTAAGGTCTCCTGCTGGAGATTTCTCCTTTCCAGGCTGAACAACCCCAACTCTCTCAGTCTATCCCCATCAGAGATGGGCTCCAGCCCTCTGAGCATTTCCATAGCAGGCTGAGCTGTGCTCAGGGCTCTGCACTCACCATCCTGCATAGGCAGCCACATCTCCACGTCAAGACCTTCATCTCATGTCAGCAGCGACCCCATTAAACCCATCATCCCTGAGCTGCTTCTGCATCATTGCAGGAACAAAGGCTGGACTGCGCTCTTTAAGAGCTCATGGGGCTTCCAGAAAGTTTCCCTTCCCTTTGGCTTGGTGTTGCTCTTCGCCTTGGTGCCGCAGGGATAGGGACGGTCTCGCCGAGGAGCTGGCTGGAGGAATCATTTCAGCAGATCCCCCGCTCCCTCGCCGTCGGGTTTTGTAATTGTGCTGGCTATTAATTTCAGAAAATGGTCCCTTTTGTTCTCTCATTACGGGACATCGTAAAAATAGCAGCGGCAAGATGAGCACAGAGCACTCCCAGCTCCCTCACCCGGCGGCAAATGGTTGGATGGTTCCGTCATTCCCACCCTGTGCGATGCTCGCGGGGAGCGGGAGAACCTGGGATTTGCTCTTTCCAAGGAATTTCTTGCGAGGCGGTTTCATCTCGGGTTCCTTGAAGCTCAAAGGCTTCGTTTATCCCTTCGGAAAGGGTTGGTTTTATGATCCTTTGTTGAACAACTTTATGCCCTTCAAACTTATTGTTCTGGTGGTTGGGGTGATCTCACAGGGAAGCTGTCAAGCTGAAAATGCTTCATTTCAATTAGTGGCCCTTCCAGTCCAACCAGTAACAGCTGACTTTGATAATGCTGCAGTAATTAGCTTCTTTTTTTCTTAATTGGGTTTTTTTTCCACTGGTGTTGCCTCTCTCTCTCTGTCTCTCTGTGTGTTCTAATTATATGAAGTGTCTCCCAAATTAGCCCCTGACACTGGACCAGCTGGCGGATGATGGGTAGGGACTGGTGGCCTGGGGTTACTGGTGGCTTTGTGGCTTGATGGTAGCAAAGGGACTGGGGGCCACCCTGTCATCCCACTGAGGACTGCGGCTGAGCACCTGCATCCCCAGAGAGACCCTGGCACAGGGTGCTCATTGAACACAGCTGAACAGGAGCCAGCAGGGTGCTTGGGTGGCCAGGAAGGCCAATGGCATCCTGGCTTGTATCAGCAGTAACGTGGCCAGCAGGAGTAGGGAAGGGATTTTCCCCTTGGTAGTGGGGCACTTGTGAGGCCTCACCTTGAGTACTGGGGGCAGTGCTGGGCACCTCAGTTCAAGAAAGAGATTGAGGGGCTGGAGTGAGGACAGAGAGAGGCATTGGAGCTGGTTCAGGGATTGGAGATCAGGACTGATGGGGAGAGGCTGGGCAAGTTGGGGTTGTTGAGCCTGAAGAAGAGGAGGGGGCTGAGAGGAGACCTTATTGCCCTTTGCAGCTTCCTGAAAGGAGGCTGTAGGGAGGCCAGTGGTGGCCTCTTCTCTCCAGGAACTGCTGCCAGAACCAGAGGAAAATGCCACTGGTTGCTCCAGGGGAAGTTCAGCTTGGAAATTGGGGGAAATGTCTGTAGTGAAAGAGCAGTTAGACACTGGAACAGGCTGCCCAGGGCATTGCAGGAATCCCCATCCCTGGGGTGTTCAACAGGGGAGTGAATGTGACACTGTGGGACATGGTCTGATGGTTCTGGAGGTGTTGGGTAGAAGGTTGGACTTGATGATCTTGGAGGTCCTTTCCAACCTTTGTGATTCTGTGGTGCTGTGACCCAGCTCTGGCTGCTTTTTGAGACTTGATCCCTTGGAAATTCAGTTCATTCTCACAGGAGCTGACACTGCTGGACTCCAGCAGACCCTGTCTTGGGGCACACGTGTTCCCAATGCCAGGATGGGGCTGGATTAATCCCATAGAGCCGCTTTCCCCTTTGTCAGCTGACAAGCTGAACGTGTTTCAGGAATGAAGAGCCTCCGTCCCACCACCTCCGCTTTCCCTAGCGCCCTGAGTGTCGGCCCTTTTGCAAGAGGTTACAGGTCTCTGCCTGTAACCCCAACCTCATCCTTCCTGAGTGCTGCTCCACTCCCTGCCTGCACTGAATAAAACATCTCCTAGTGAGGGGACAGGGCTGTCCCCACTCCCTTCTCTGCCCTAAATGCAGGTGCCCAGTGTATGACACCGGCTTGTCGGAAGGTGTGAGGGTTGCACTGAGGGGGTTTGCATGATGAACTGGGAAATCTGGGTGCATTTTCCTGCCTGTAACCCGGGGTGAATCACTGCTGCCCTGATTTCACGTCTGGAATCCCTGGGGAGCAGTGGCTGGGTACATGGCAGGGCCATGGGAAGAGCCCCCATGGGTCATCTGCAGAGGCAGGAGATGCTGTGGCATCACCAAGGGTTAAGTAATGCTTTGTCCCTGGCAGCCCTCACACTCCAGACCTGATGTGTTGGTTAACTCAGGGGCTCCATGACCTTGTGACAGCTCTGTGAAAAGCCAGGGATGGTTCTGGTGGGGTCTGCAGGGAGAGCTGCAACTGCTGCCTCTCCCAGGATACAGCATCGGGGCATCTGGAATGGCAGGAGGACATCTGGAATGGCATGAACTCCCCTTTTTAAACACTGTTCTCTCCTCCTCACTTCTCTCTCTTTCTTTTCCACACAGAGACATGCGCTGTGAACAACGGGGGCTGCGACAGCAAGTGTCACGATGCTGCCACGGGGGTTCACTGTAGTTGCCCCATGGGCTTCATGCTGCAGCCCGACAGGAAGACTTGCAAAGGTAGGTGGGTACGAGTGGGGCCAGGTCTTCACTTCTCACCCATTAGTGCCTCAGACCCCTCCTTATGTCCTCAGTGCCCTCAGGACAGACCTGGTTTGACCTCAGCTCAGTGTTGCCCACAGCATTCACTCAGCTGGATTTGGCACCCATGGGGTAGGAATGCCTTGCCGAAGGCACCTGTGGTGAGACCCACTTCCCTGGGAAGCTTGTGGGGAGGAGGAAAAGGGGTTGAGTCACGAGTCAGAGGTGATGTCATGGTGCTTGTGGGGCTGGAGGGTCCCATTCTGCCTCACTCCCCGCTGCTGCCTCAGGTTCCCTGTGAGCAGAATCTGGCAGTGTAGGAAACCCACAGCACCACTGGGCATTTTTGATGCTGAGGCTCCTCTGTCCACAGAGACAGATTCAAGCACCACGGCCCACTTTGGGGAGGACACCATGGGGACACTCCCCTCAAAACTCCCCACTCACCTGTCTCTGCAGCAGGCTGCAGTCCAGGCTGGTTACTTCAAACACCCCAAACTCCAGCCAAGGGGATGCTGTGACCCCGGGGCCAGCCGGCGCCTGCCTTGTGTCTCTTGGCACCTCTGGGAACTTGACCCCAGTTGAAAAGAAACCCCATCCCACTGCCGGCGGCCTGGCTACCTGCTGACTGCTTCCAGAAACCCCCTGCCCCTGTTGTTTTAGCAGAGCATCCCCCTCACCCCACCTTCTCCAACCCTGCAGTTTCCAGCAGTGTGCAATAACCTGGAGCCACGTCCCCCGTGTCTGGGGGTTTTATTATGGCTGAGGGCTGCTTTACTGCTCGCTCCCTCGCAGCCATAAAAAGAAAATCCCAAACCCCAGAGAGGCAGAGCTGGTGCCTCAGAGTTGGGGGATGGAGGGATGGGGAAGATGCCTGTGTCTCCCTGCTCTCCTGCCATTCCACAGGTCATTTCCTAGCAGTAAATTTTGTGGTTAGTGGAAAAAGTCTTAAAAAAACCAATCCCAAGCCCAGTTCCAGCTTCTTTCCAGGTTCTTGGGGCTCTCCACACTCACTGGGCACTGTCCTTAGCTCTGGTTATAGCAGGAAGGAGGTGATGAGCAAGAGGTGAGGGTTGGAAACTATTTTGTTGAGTGGTTGTTGCTGAAGGAGGGGGTTTCCCCTACTGTTTTGTTCCTGCTTCCTGCCTTTCCTGGTCCTCACAGCCCAAACTGGTGGCACTGGGGTCTGGTGGCTCTTTCACAAGCTCCAGGCTCTGCTCTGGGAGATGCTGAGACCTGTAGGAATTAAACCAAGCGAAGCCAAGCGCAGGAGCTCCAGCCATCCCCAGTGTCCCCAGTGTCACACAGCTGCTCCCCAAATGTACCTAGATCAAACCAATGGCTGCGTTCCCCCAGTGACCATCAGATCCCACTGGGTTTCTGGGGTTGGAGTCTATCTCTCTCAGCTGAGCATTTCATCCAAGGCATGACCCATGTACCCTGTCCCCACCAGACATCGACGAGTGCCGGCTCAACAACGGTGGCTGTGACCACATCTGCAGGAACACAGTGGGCAGCTTCGAGTGCAGCTGCAAGAAAGGCTACAAGCTGCTCATCAACGAGAGGAATTGCCAAGGTAAGGGACAGCAGGGCTGGGGCCGCTCTCTGCCCTGCCACAGCAGCTGCGGGAGCACTGCTGGCCCCCTACACCGAGCAAGGCCAGCTCTCACCAGACCAGGTTGCCCAGAGCCCCAGCCAGCCTGACCTTCAGTGGCTCCAGGGATGGGGCCTCCACCACTTCTCTGGGAAGCCTGTTCAGGGATCCCCGACCCTCAGATTCCAGACCTTCTTCCTCCTGTCCAGCCTCACTCTGCCCTTTTTCAGTTTCAAAGCGTGACCCCTCATCTTGTTGTTCCCTGCCCTTGGTAACAGCCTTCCCCAGCCTTCTGACAGCCCCCTTTCAGAGACTGGAAGGTCACTATAAGGTCCCCCTGGAGCCTTCTCGTCTTCAGGCTGAACAGCCCCAACTCTCTCAGCCTGTCCCCAGAGCAGTAGGGCTCCAGCCCTCTGAGCATTTTCATTGTTCCATTTGTTTTTGCAGAGGATTCTCCCTTCCCCAACTGCCAGGGAGCAGAGCAGGAAGGTGCATCCCACTCACTGGATGCTCCAATCTGCTTTTCCCCATCCCCACATCCTCCCACACTCTCCCCCTAAACCCAGTAGGTCACTGGGCCACACTGTGAGGGCTCTGTGGGTGAGCGTGAGCCCAGGTGTTGCCTCCCAAGAGCACATGGCCAGGGAAGGAGGGGACTGCCGCACTCATGGGCTGCCACAACTTTCATCTCCAGCCAGATTCTGCAATCCTGGGAATTTGATGTGAGCCTGGCAATTAATTTAATGAAGCCCAAGAAATGATGCTCAAAGCTACTGGGTTGGGTTCACCCGCCCAGTCAGGGCCTCCCTGCCCCAGCGAGTTGCCCCATGGGGCCGAGCAGATGTTGCTGGCACTGTCCCCACGCTGGCACCAGGCAGAGCCAGGGGCTCTTGCAGCCACCCTGTGCCAACAGCGTGGTAATGGCTCCATTTGGCCTGTTTAAGATGCAGAGGGGCTGCGGGAGCTTGACAGGGGATAGTAGTGTGGTGGGGTGATGCTCCTATGTAGCTGCAGCTGAAGTGGGTGAGAAGGGGGCTTGAAGGCAGCAGGGGAAGCATAGGGTTCTACAGCAACCCAGTGCTGGATCCCCAGAGCATCCCAGTGCTAGATGTCTAGAACAATCCAGTGCTGAGTCCCAGAGCATGCCAGTGCTGGATCCCTAGAGTAATTCAGTGCTGGATCCCCAGAGCATCCCAGTACTGGTTCCCAGAGTAATCTAGTGATGAATTCCCAGAACAATCCAGTGCTGTATCCCCAGAGCATCCTAGTGCTGGATTTCCAAAGCAATCCATTGTTGGGTCTCCAGAGCAATCCAGTGCTCAATGTCCAGAGCATGCCAGTGCTGGATCCCCAAAGCAATCCAGAGGTACCTACCCTCACCTCTCCCTCCTGCCTTTCCTGCAGACATTGATGAGTGCTCCTTCGACCGGACCTGCGACCACCTCTGCATCAACACCCCGGGCAGCTTCCAGTGCCTCTGCAACAAGGGCTACACGCTGTACGGGCTCACCCACTGCGGAGGTAGGAGCAGCTGGGGGCTGACAGGAGGATGCTGTCACCCCACTGGGTTTGCTCCTGGGGTACCCAGGGATGGGATGGGGCAGCTCCGCTGCTTTGGGACCCCTGGGAATACCATGGCATGGGGGTTCCCCACATACCCTGAGCTGGGGCCAGGCAGGGAGGGGATTTGAAGGCAGACGCTGGTGTCTGCAGACTTCAAACGCAGCGACAGGAACAATTTGCGACTTGTCTGCAGCAAGGAGAGGGAGAAATCCCCGGCGTGTTTGGCAGGGAACTGGGACGGGGTGGGAAAGGGAACATCAAACAGGGCTGATCTCTGTTTCACAAGGCACAGAGCAACCAGGGCCGGGGGCGGACGGCACTGGGGGAAGTGAGGAGGTGGATGAAACACATTTTTGGGGGATTGCTGGAGCAGGTTGTGGCTGCAGTGCCACCAGCCCAAGGACAAGCAGCCCAGAGTCCAAGGTGATGAACAACGGAGCTACAAGGGTGATGAAGGGACTTGAACATCTTTACGAAGAAAGGCTGAGAGAATTTAGGCTGTTTAGGCTGGAGAAGAGAAGGCTGAGAGGGATCTGATTACTGTCTGTAAATATCTGAGGGGTGGGGGGTCAAGGGGAAAGGACCAGTCTCTTTTCAGTGGTGCCCAGTAACAGGAAAAGGAATAATGGGGATAAATGTGAACATAGAAGGTTCCACCTCAATGTGAGGAGAGACTTCTTCCCTGTGAGGGTGACAGAGCCCTGGCCCAGGCTGCCCAGAGAGGTTGTGGAGTCCCCTGCCCAGGAGACATCCCAAGCCCGCCTGGACTGTGCCTGTGGGATCTGCTCTAGGTGATCCTGCTCTGGTAGTGGGAGTGGATCTTTAGAGGTCCCTTCCAACCTCTGACACTGTGGTTCTATGACATAGAGGCTGCTGGCACAGCGCTGCTTGGCTGGTGAGAGCCAGTGACCCTCCTTGTCCTCTCAGCATGATCTGCATCAGGGGGACTGCCAGACCCCACTGATGCTCCCAGTAAAGGGAATGTGGGCTGGGAGGGTCTGTCACTGGCTGCTCCCCACCTCCACCTCTGCTTCACACCAGACCTGAAGGATCAATCCCACATTTAGGGCTCGGACACAGGGTTCCCACGATGGGGAGAGGGGTCAGCACTGCTGAGTGCTGCTGAGTCTTTCCATGACAGCTCTGTTTTCAGCTCTCCAGCCCACTGTGGGGCTGGGCTCAGCCTGGGCGGGCTGCACTCATCACCACCAGGAGTCAGGGATTCCCTCATTCCTATGGGGCCGGAATCACCCACCAGTGCACATCCCCATCTCCAACTGGGCACAGGTCGTGCAGAGCACTGAGACACCACAGTAGGTCGGTGTCAGAGCTGTGGGGGAGTCCTGCTGCCCCTCTCTCACCACTTCTCCCTTCTCCCTGCAGACATCGATGAATGCAGCATCAACCGGGGTGGCTGCAAGTTTGGCTGCATCAACACTCCAGGCAGCTACCAGTGCACGTGTCCCACCGGTTGCAAGCTGCACTGGAACAAGAAGGACTGCACTGGTACAGATGGGGATGTCCCTGATGCCTCATGTCCCCTCCACCACTTGAGGCTGTTTGGGCTGGGGGAACACAGGGAGTTAGGGGACATCCCGGGGGCTGCTTTTGGTCCTGTGTCTGTCTGGGTGGGAAGTGCTGTAAGGTTGGGGCTGTCTGGATTGGGATCACACCTGGAATATTGTGTCCAGTTCTGGGCCCTCCAGTTCAAGAAGGACACAGAGCTGCTGGAGAGAGTCCAATGCAGAGCCACAGAGATGAAGGGAGTAGAACACCTCTCTGATGAGAAAAGGCTGATGAAGCTGGGTGTCTTGGGCTTGGAAAAAAGGAGACTGAGGGATGACCCCATTAATGTTGATCAATGTGGAAAGGGCCGGTGTCAGGAGGATGGAGCCAGGCTCTGCTCAGTGGCATCTAATGATAGGACAAGGGGCAGTGGGTGTGAGCTGGAACAGAGGAGGTTCCACATCCATATCAGAAGGAACTTCTTCATGGTGATGATGACAGAGCCCTGGCAGGGGCTGCCCAAGGAGATTGTGGAGTCTCCTTCTCTGGAGACATTTAAAACCTGCCTGGAGATGTTCCTGTGTGACTGGATCTAGGAGATCCTGCTGTGGCAGTGGGATTGGAGTGGATGATCTTTCGAGGTCCCTTCCAATCCCTGACGTTCTGTGATTCAAAAAACCAGCCTTTAAAACCACCACCCCTCCAGCGCAGACGCTTTTCAGAGGTTACCAGGTGTTTCATCGCAGTGTCTTCACCGGCTGCTTTGGCCTCCATGGAGATGTTGAAATATTTCTTGAGAAAAGTGAATTAAAACCCCACGGATCCGTTCAGGGCAGAAATAGGTGGGGGAACATCCCCGTTCTAATGAATTCTAAAAACTGCTAACCCCTGGAGTCAGGACGACTCTCCATCTCTCCCAACCTCCACGATGCCCTTATTCCAGCCACTACCTGCAGGGCTTTCAGCGTTTCGGAAGGGATTTGTCAGCTGCTCTCCGCGCTGAGCGATGACAGGCAGCCCTGATGGTGACCTCAGCCTCGCTGAAGCCACGGAGAAAATTAATGAGCCGCTTCAGAACCTTTCCCCCCTCTCCCCTTACACAGCTGGGGGATGATCCCTTCGCTTGCTGGGGAGTAGCAAAACCGGAGGGGAAATGAAATCGGAAGATCTCTTGTACCGAACCGAGAAGAATTGTGTGAGAGGGTAAATGTTAGAGTGGGAAAAGGGAAATGAGGAGAGAAGGATAAATTACTGGCTCCTGGTTAATTATAACCAGCTCAGGATTTGCCTTCTAAAGTCCTCCGCAGCACTGACGCGAGGCAATAAATAACGAGGAGGTAGTTTTGGAAGGGAAGGACATAAATAATCCTTTATGAGGGCAGGGAATCGACCCTAAAAAATTCACTGCTCTGGTAGTCGGTGGAAAGAGAGAGGCAGAGCGAGCCCGGGCTGTTGTATCGCAGGAGGATGAGGGGTGTCGTCGGGCAGTGTCCTTGCAGCCTGGGCTCTCATCCATGCTGCAGCTCACCCCAACGAGCAGCTGAAACGTCAGGAAAGACCTTGGTTGAGGTTCCCGCAGAAGTCCATCAACGCCAAACCCTCCTTGCCTGAGACCGACTGGTTTTGCGGGAGATACATCAGCAGGAGTCTCTGGAGGTCCCTGGTGCCCGCTGCTGCCAAGCTCCTTCAGCAGCAGGAGGTGGGTGGGTGGGTTGCTGAGGTGCTGTTGACCCTGCAGCATGTCCCTGGAGCTGAGAGGAGATCAACTTCAGCAGAGGGAGGTGATGGGAAGAGATGTGGTACTCTGCCTCTTGCCTTGTCCCCAGGGCCTCCAGTGGTGGGCAGACCCAGCTCAGCTGGCAGCACCGCAAGCCTCAGGGAAGGTGCCTTTCTGCACTGAGGTTACTGGCATAGAACCTTCTGGAAATTCCCCCTATTTCTGGCCACTATCTGCTGTGACACGGTGGCTGCTGTCCCACCTGGCCACATTCCTGTGCGACTTGGTCTAGGGGACCCTGCAGTGGCAGGGGGATTGGACTAGATGATCTTTTGAGGTCCCTTCCAATCCCTAGTGAATCTATGACTCCATGATTCGTGTTAACACTGGGGTTGAGCATCCCTGACCAAGCTTGGGGCTTTCCACCCGCCCCAGACCCCTTCTCACCCCAGGGAGCAAAGCACGGTGCCAGCACACCCCACAAAGCTCATCCTCTCTCATCCTGGCGGTGGAAACACCACAAGGAGCCACCTTTGGGTGATTTAGGATGGAGCAGGAACAGGCTTGTAGCCACCAAGGTGTTTTCTATTGCTGCGATGGGTTTCACAGACTCCTGGGATTTGAGTTAGTCCCGTTTTACGGGGCTCGTGGCCATTAAAGATGGGCAAAGGGGATCCAGCAGAGCAGCTGCAGCTCTGCACTTTTCTCTTTAAGAAGTCCCTTTCCATAAAGGGCCTCTTTAACCATCATCCCCACCCCCACAGTGTCCCCTGGTCTTGGGGAGCCTCCCGAGCAGACCCAGCTGAGCCCTGGGGAGGAGAACACTCGGCTGTTTGCATCTCCTATCCCCCAGCAGAATCCAAGTCCCTTCCCCAGAGCTCATCCATCGCTTTGCAAATAGGAGCCGAGGGCTCTTTATCCTCTGCACGATCTTCGTCAATTCCTTCTGCTTAAATGAAAGCAATCGCCCTCCCGCAGCCGGCGGGGCTGGACCCCGTTATCTTAGACCCCACAGACGGGGGCTGGCTAATTCCCCAGCCTTGCTCGCTGCCGCCTCGGCACCTCTTATCAGGGATTCCTATTTTAAGTGCCAAGGAGCACGTTTGCCCTGGAAAAGCTGTGGCCAGGCGTGGAGGAGAGTGGGCTGGGAGAGGACCACCTCTGTTTCTTAACTGTTTGTTTTCCCTGACGCAGCGGGTGAGGAAAACCTGTGCTCGAGGCAGAGCGGGCAGTGGTGGGAATCCATAGGGGCAAGACCCACTGCTGGGGTGCTGAGAGCACTGAGGTTGGCAAAGACCCTGGAGATCATCAAGGTCAACCACTAACCCTGCTCTACCAAGTTCATCGCTAGACTGGATCTCTAAGCACCACATCTAAATGATCTCCTGTGTGACTTGGTCTAGGGGATCCTGCTGTGGCAGGGGGATTGGACTGGATGATCTTTCGAGGTCCCTTCCAGTCCCTAATG
>JAOXOE010026338.1:0-22124 GCA_028565055.1 Phoeniculus purpureus
GATCCTGCTGTGGCAGGGGGATTGGACTAGATGATCTTTCAAGGCCCCTTCCAATCCCTAATGTTCTGTGATTCTGTAATTCCCTTGTTTCATAATCACTAGTACTGTAACATTACCCACTTGCTATTACAACTGCACCCTTTCTCCATGACATCACTGTACACCCAAAACACAGCTAGAAAAAGCAGGATTTTGGAAAACAGACAAATCAGCAATTCTTATGCATCCCAGCAAATTAGTCTGGGCTCTAAGTTTAAGGACTAGAACTATTAAAAAACAATTATAGCATTAACTGAATTTGAATTAAAAGGTTTGACTCACTACATAATAATTTACTGTGTATTATCAGCACAAAAGTATCTAAAAATGGTTCCGTTACTATGTTGTTTACACAAAGAGAACAGATTGGAATGAAACAGTGGATTTTTTTGCCCTTGTATTAAGCTGCTCTAGAGCAAAGCAAACTGTAGTCTTTGTTTCGTCTCTTACTTACCTTTATAGGAAGCAGATTCAGACCTTCTGTGCCTAGCACTACTGTTTTCCAGACCATTGATTTCTTCTGATCTACTGTAACAAACATGTTAAAATTCAAAGTCAGTTTTAACTCAAGACTTATCCCCAAAAGCTCAGCAATACAACAGCATACTATTATTCAAGACATCCCCATTTTGTAATATAACTAAATTGCAGCTTTAATTAGGGAAAAAGCACTAAAACATGTGTTCAGCTAGCACTGAAAGAGGAGTGGACAAGTGAACACAACACAAGAGTCACTGCAGAAAGACATTAAAGAAAAAAAGACATCACTTTCCAGAGGACAAAAGATGTGGCTAAGAAGAACTGATCAACAGATCTAAAAAAAATGAACTGCTAGGCTGCACCTTAAAAAAAAGTTAAACAGGCCAGATTAAGTCACCAGACTTCAAGTCAAACAAATACAGAAGGACATCTTACACTTTTAGAAACACATCACCCTAAGAATGGGAAAGCCAGCACAGGAATACCAAATCACAAGCAGCAAACCAGTACCAGAAGTGCTGCTTTGGCTCCAGTAAGTGCAGCTTTTCCTGTGCCCATGGAGCCTGAGCTCAAGCCCATCAGCACAGTGAGATAACTCTCCAAAAAACTGAAATTACCACAGAAACTGTCAACAACCAACTCCAACACTACACATTTAGCTAGGACTGTTAGAAATTTTAACCATATCCAGAAAATAAATGTATATTAATAAAATACACTAGAAAAACATTTCTACGCCTCTTTAGAAAGATTTTAACCTGAAAGTGATTTTCTACCTAAAGCCTTTTAGATTGTGTTTACCAAGGACATATGATGCTTTCAAAAAAAAAAAAAAAACCAAACACAAACCAACTAAATACTTCCAAACATCAAAATTAAGTACCAAGCAGAAAACACCATTCCACACACTCTGGAATTAGGAAGTCTTAAGAAAAGGAATAAACCACACTTTCACATTCATCATTAATCCTTACCAGCTAGGTCAACAAGGTGTAATTTTATACAGCAAAGTGTAACAGGCAAAAGATTAAATAATTAACTATAGTATGCAAAATCTTTACTTACAGTTGCTCAATTTGGTCAAATTCTTTTTCATTTTCTATATAACAGAAAGACATAAGGTCTCAAATTAACAATAGTTCAGTTCAATAATATCTACTCCAAGCAATACAGTTTTTCATTTTATTAATTTGTAATTCAAATTATCATGCTCCTATCTCACTGGAATTGCCTGTAAATTTGTTGTGAAACTTACTTTAAAGTTGTGTTCTGATTAGTACATGTTATCTACAATATATGCATATATGTATTCTGTATTTTACATATATGCACATACATTCAATACACAGACATATATACACAGATTATAATACGTATCACTTGCACTTTTAGTTTCACTTGCTTATGTGTACTTTAGTTTTAGCAGCAACACTAGTGTATTCTAATTTAAAGCATTTTTTTTACCCTGTTTCTTAACAGAAGTTTCTGCCATCAAGACTACCAACAGTTGCTTCCAAAACAAGTATAGACTAGATTCCTTTGTCTCGTAAAGAAACACAGGCTATACCAAACTATTTATGGGAGAGTATTGCTTGTTGAAAGCACTGTGTACCTGAATCTAAGACCTGGAAGCAGCAAAAAAAAAAAACCTGTAGTAATGCAGTGTTTGAGAAAGCATTTTATCAGAAGAAAATACAGATGCACAAAATCATGTGGAATTTCAAAACCTGCCTGGTTTTTGGTTCCTGTGCGACTTGATCTAGGTTATCCTGCTCCAACAGGGGGATTGGACTGGATTACCTTTCGAGGTCCCTTTCAATCCCTAATGTTCTGTGATTCTGTGATTCATATAAGGAGCTATGGGTCATTTTATCCGTGGTTGCAGTTTCAGTAGAAAGCTAGGAAAGACTAAAAAATCCACTTACCTGCATGTTTCTCTCTCTTTTTTGAGTAAATCTCATAAAAGAAAACAACAGTTACTAAACAAATAACTTCAGCCACAATTGCTAGAAAGGGTTTGAGAGGCTCCATGAGGGACAGAACTTTAAGCTGCAGCTTTCCCATGCTTTTCCCCAATTCAAAAGCAGCTTCACACCAATATACACCATTGTCTTCCTTTGTGACCTTCAATATTTTCAGATGGGTTACATTGGCAGATACTCTATTAATGACATACTTGTCTGGCAGCAGAGTGTCATTAATAGCAATCTGAAAATAAGACAGCATCACTGCATTAGTATGACTCAAAGTGTTTACTTAAATTATCCTTACAGTTCTATATAAGAGACATGCAAAATTAACAGGTGGCATTTGTGAAGTTGGTTTAGTCCACTTCTAAGGCCTTAGCTGACCACCCTGATTCATTAACTCAATAGAGGAAAAAGCAAACAGTGAGCAAGTTCTCTGACCTGTTTTAGTTTAAGATCAGATGAAGGCTACTCTTAAGACTTTGACTGGTCACTGACAAAAAGAGCCTCAGGCAACATGATCTGATATACAGGTTCTGGTACATAGGTTTCACCACACCCTTTTCAGGGAAGCTGAACTGGGAATGCTGCTTTACTGGGAAAGATGCTCATAGTCTGACAAGTCAATGCTGTTTTCCAGCAATTTAGAGGAGACAGATCCATTTACTTCCTCTCAGTTAGAGGTTTCTCAGAAAAGGGTGAGAACTAAGCTGCTATGTTTCCAAGGCTATGAGGGAGGATGAAATGTGTATTTGCAAAGGAGGGAAACTGTTGAGATCATTTCCTCACAGCCTTTAAGATAAGACCTAAAGTAAGAAGAGACTCCAGTTCATTCAGAATCAAATGGCACAGAAGTCTCCACATTAGAATGACCTCCTTTAGCTACAGTGCTGCAGAGAGGTCATACAGGCTGGGAAATACAGTAAATCATAATACCTGAAGGAAGAGAAAGAGACACACTCCTGTTCTTTCTCAAAACCTTACATGTCTTCAGCAGTGTCCTGCTATTTTTTTTTGATTAAGTAGTAATAGTTGAGCAATGTAACCATTGTTAATTTAGTAAAAATAAATTTCAAAAGGTTTCTTGATGTGTTTTACTCTTTACCTGGACTCAATGTAGGGGGGGCTGGAATAGATGACCTTTGAAGGTCCCTTCCAACATAAGGTATTCTATGAGCATGGCAGGGACTTTTTGGAAGTGGCATGCAAACCACAACAAAACAGTCTCTGTAATAACAAATACATCTAATTATCAGGGGTTTTTCCATGCAGATTTATATTAACAGTAATCTAAAGAAGTCATAATACTTTGTAAAGAGTCTGTACTTGGTTTTTTTTGCCAAGATATGGAAACCTTACCTGTTCACTTCCATTGGTCACATACCAGGTCCAAGCAATGGGAGTATAGCCAGAACTTTTACAAGTCAGTATAGCTGCATCTCCTTCATAACTGATTGTGGGCTTTTCTCTTCCTTCAATTTTTGGTACTAAGTTAGGAAAAGTTTAAAGTGAGAGTTATAGATTATTAGTTTTATAGAATAGTATATTTAAATATGTATTTGTAAATAGTCCGCTCATTTCCCTTTTCTCTAAAAAAAGACAGGTTATCATTCATGACAATCTAAATTAAGATTTCAAGTTCATATTCCATTTGGAGATTTTGTGCAGAAAACTAGAGCACTCTTTATTCTTAGTAGCTATGTGATCTTAAAACTTGCCAATTAATACTGAAAACCAAGTGATAAATCAGACTGCTATTCCCAGCCTTGCCCATTTCTCCTCTTCAATAACTGAGCTACATCTCAGTTCCAATAACAGTTCTTTTCTAGTGCAATTTTTCTGCAGATTCATTCAATTTACAAAACCCAGAGGTCTATTCCAGCCATAACACACTACCATATAATGGCCTGACAGGTTGTGCAAACAAAGACTACTTTTGGTAACTGAGACAAAAACTGCAGATTGAGTGAGCTTGGTAGTTACAAACATTTACTGAGCCAAACTAGCAACCTCTAGGTGCATGCCAACAAAAGACTTTTGGTCCAACTTTGCTAAGGATAAAACATGAGCACAAGAAACAAAACATTAGTTTATAACTCCAAATGTAGTTGTCCCAGACATTCCAACTGGAGACACCTCACAGACTTTCAGGAGAAAAGGCTGTCGATTATATTGAGGCACTCCACACACACCCAGAGGTGAGCAAATACACTGTGCTGGAGTATGTTTTCCCCTTTCTCCCTTCCATCACTCTTTATTAGTATGTTTACCAACATGTTTTCCCAAGATCCATTTCTTTTACATTTTACTTGAAATTACATTGATCTCTCTCGTAAGTACAGATCCAAGTCATCTTTTAAATTACATTAGTCCCACTAGACTAAACAGGCCAAGAATTTTATTTCAGCAATTACAATGGAAAAAATTTGGCATAAACTGAAATTTTTCTCTCCCCTACTCAACTGGCTGAGCACAAGTTATTTTCCAGAAGTGTTCACTTCTCATGAGTGCAGATTTAAGATTTTCATTCTGTAAACATGTAGGAAAACAATTTTTTAACAGGAACACTGCTTACAACCTCAGAATTTGCTGCACCATATATCAACCTTTCTGACTCAGTATGTTTTTCTTTTAACCATCAAACAATCATCATAACAGGAGAAGTGTCTTCACTCCTATGAGTAAAGGGGACAATTTTACTAATAACTGCTCCTTTGCAATTTATAGAAGGGAAAAAAACAAGAGCACACAGGTAAAAAAAGGAACATGTCAGAACAAAAAACCCAGAGTTTCATGTACTACTCAAAAGATTCAGCCATCAGTGGCAAAGCACATGTATAGGCATATGAGCAATACCTACAACCACAGTAGGTATGATTAACGTCATGAATGCCCATCATTATTATGGGGATCTATCTCCACACCACTCTGGAAAAAAGCCCTACCTAGTCTCAGAAGCTAAGCTGGGTTGGGACCAGTTTGTACTTTGATGGGAGACTGCCTGGGAACACTGTGTGCTGTAGGTTTACCCTGCTCCAGCAGCGGGGATTGGACTTAGATTATCTATTTGAGGTCCCTTCCTTTGAGGTCCCTTCCAACCTCTTAGCATTGTGTGAACTTCTGTTCTTTGTGATCTGTAACAGAGTGCTTAATCCACCCCTTAATGCATACAAGGCACACACCAAGTACTTTTGCAAGCAGATCACAGAGAATTTGGTTACAAAACACTGCTACTGCATAGGAAGAAAAACTGGAAGAAATGGAGAATTGATCACACCAGTATTTAGAACCACAGAGTCATCAAGGTGGAAAAAGACCTTCAAGACTAAGTCCAACAATCCACCCTACAACCCCTAACCACTATGAAACATGTCTACCTGTTTTTTGAACACCTCCAGAGACAGTGCCTCCACCACCTCTCTGGGCAGCCTGTTCCAATGCATCACCACTTTGGATAGTAGAAAAAATTTAATCACAATCTGAACCTCCTTTGGCACAACTTAACCCCATTTCCTACTGCCCTATCATTAGTCACTAGCAAAAAGAAGCCAACACCTGCAACCTCCTTTCATGTAGCTGTTGAGAGCAATGAACCTCAGACTCCTCTTCAAGCTGAACAGCCCAAGCTCACTCAGCGTCTCCTCTTCAGGTCTGTTCTCCAGACCCCTAATCAGCCTAATTGCCCTTCTCTCCACTCCCTTCAGCACCTTGATGTTCTTCCTATACTGCAGTGCCCAGGCCCAGAACTGCACACAGTAGTTGAGGTGCAGCCTCACCAGGGCCGAGTACATGGGTGGGATCACCTACTTGGTCCCACTGGTCACACTCTCTGATGCAGGCCAGGATGTCATTTATACCAAATCAGATGCCCACTCTATTTTAAAGACCAGCATTGTTTAATACTGCATGTACATACTCCATGACAGCTGCTTAAGGACCCCTAAAGAAGGGACAAACAAGTTTATTTCTTTGATACAGCTATTACAATGCTTCACACTGCTTTAAGACCGCTATGAATGGGGACCATTCATAAGACATTTTTAAGAACTTGAGCTTCCTGTAAATATCTATTGCAGTTTTCTGTAGACCTGTGCAAAAGCTGCACTCCTCAAAACCTGCAGGGTTATGTGAAGCCAAGAAAGGGAAGGAGAAGTAACACATCTAATTATACCCAACTGCCTAGTGGAAAAGCTATGGCAGTTAGTTACAGCAGTAATAACTTCAGCCATTAAATCTACACCAACAGATTACTCATCTTTCAGTTTGATATTTGTTCTCTCTGCATTATTGACTGAAAGATTCAAAGACATCTCTTTCCCATATCCTTCACTCCTGCATCAATCTTAAAGTGTCAAGACAGTACTTTTTATGGCATCAGAAGTGGCAGCAGTCAACCATTGTGAAGCAATTCTCCCATCTTGTAATAAATCAACTAGTCCTATGCACTGTTCTGGAAAAGATTACTTCCTTATTGAGTCATTCCTACCTTACTGAAATAGTTATTGTATACTTTAAGAAAGGAAAATTGTCTCCTTTAACTTTTTCTAGTCTAAACAGACTCAGATAGCTATTCATGTAAACCTTACCCAGACACAGACAAGAAAACAAATCAATCATTTTTAGATATGAAAAGGCCTGAATAAACTGAAATACTGAAGCCTCGTCTTCAGTATTTTTAAGATAGTAGTTTCTGGTTGGAGGTTTGAAAGCAGTTATCAATACTGCTAGTCAAGATGTTAACACACAAGACAGCTTCCTAAAGCATATGACCACATACACCACTGGACAAAGGTAGCTTGAGGCACTGAGAATTACAATGCCCTGACAGTTGTTCAGCTGAAGTTAAAGTAGCTATTTGCAGAGTTAGAGATTTTATGAGTGTGCTCAGGAAGAATCTTCTGTATGACAGTCTCAGGAGCTTTCAAGATCAAATGTTTAACCTGCTCTTTGCAAAATCTGAATGGTGGGAACACAGAAGAATAGATCTCATTAGACATTAAGGATCTCAGCAACTGGTATTTGTTTCATTTCCATGCCTTCCATTCAAATATATTTCACCTACTAATGTCAGGGGTAACGTCACTGAAGAGATCACCAAAAAACAGCATCTTAAGCTGCCCAGTGAACCAAACTTCTAATGTAAATGCTGTTTTCATGTTATGTAGAGACTCACTAAAACAAATTTTCACAAATACAAGTGAATCTTTTCAAAACCTTTGCCTCCATTCTGCCAAATCTTTGTTCCCCCTGTAACACCAAATCTCAGGTCAAACTTACAAGCCATAAGTTCTCCAAAAAGCAGAGCCTGAGACACCATCCTTTCTTCCCAGCCCTGCAGAAGTTGAGTATTCCCCTCCTGCTGCAGGGATGGGAAGGAAGGGGAAATAAGTTATTCTTTTAATGAAAAAGGTAAGCTTTTATGCTTATTTGGTTTTTAGCAAGTTTTCTTATAAAGGCTTCTTATAAAGGCTTTTAGGTTTTGCTTCAAAATCCTTCCCTTCATGCTATAGAAATGCTTTGGATAGCGATTCTCACCTAGCTTGACCAGATTAGTCACCCGTCAAATTAAGTTGCAATTTCATACTACACAACCATATTATAACTCAGTCAAATTTGAAGTAAGTTAAACTTACCTTGTAAATGAAATGTAGTGCTGACTACTACTTCACCTTTCAAAGTGCAACTATAGCTTCCCAGGTTACTGTTATTCACAATACTCAACCTTCAAAAGAAAGTTACCAGTTTGTTTTTTCACTTGTGTTCCAGTTGTCCTACAACTATAATTACTGATAATTAAAATTCTAATTATACAGCAGATATTAGCAGTGGAGTAGAGAACATGCATCACTCAAGCACCAGGATAGAGGATTAATGCAGTATAGAAACAATATCACACTAAGAAAACAGAAGCACAACTCCACTTGCAAACATAAATACCATTTTCACCCTTGTTGCTTGCAGAAGGCCAAACACCTTCGAGCAACAAGTTACAGAATTTGCTGTGGGTTCACCAAGTGAATTATACAGCATACCTTATTCAGAGATTACCCAGATGTTTTGTTCTTTCTAAACCCAGTCAATGACTAGCATAGCCTCAACATAATTGTGAAGAACTGCTATCTAATGAAATCCAGCATCCTCTCTGATGCTGAAGTATACATTTTCAGATATTTTGAAAAAGCTAGACAGTTGTTTTTGCTTGTATGGAGGAGCTAAAAATTTACAGTACATTCTCATCATGTTTTCTAGCACAGAAATCTTATGTAAATACTATTGATGTAAGAAACTAAAGAAATTGACTGGAAAAATTAGTTAAAATTAGTCCACTTACAGTTTGAGAGTACAACAGTAAACTGTATGAATTTGACAGAAGTTTTCTGCATTTGAGTCTCTAATGTAGAGGCTCCAAAAAGTTAAGAAAGTCTTTTTAAAAGTCCAAACCATCTTTACTGTGAAACTAGCCCCTCTTTTCCCAATTATTATGGAAATAAACTGGCCATTGACACTGTTTAGACTTCTGCAAAGTACAGCTGAGGTTGAAAGAATGTGCAAAAAAGAATGTCGAAAAAATGGAAAATAGCAAATTAAGGATTACTACTTCACTTACTGAACAGAATTACTGAATCTTAAAGAGCCATGTCCTCATTTAATATTGTTGTCTGGGAAAAACTTGTCTTTCCAGTACAAGAGGAACTTGACAGATCACTAGATCTTGCAAATTAAACCGTAGAGAATGCTACTTACTGGATGCTCCAGCTGTTTTCATCACTTCTGCTGATGTGTCCAATTGTTTCATTTCCCCTCTTCCAGGTCATATGAAGACTCTTCAAATGAGAATATTTCTTGTCTAATCTGCATGAAAGTTCAATTGTACTTGCACGATCCAAAGTAATATTTTTTTCCATGGAAGTACCAGAAACACCTAGTGGAAATTTAGCAAAGCTATTTATGAAAACTATTTCTTCATTCCAAGACATTCAAAGCCTTTTTAACTGTGCTTGATTACAGATGGATACAGTATGATGTTGTTATACTTTCCAGGGTAAAAAAAAATGCAAAATCAGACTGTCTGCAGGTAACCAAGTCATAATTCACCCATTATTGGAATAGAGTGACTGTTATTTTATAGGCAAACTTCCTGGAGTAAGAATGTCATTCTCCACTGCAACTACATTACTAGAGCACAGTACTCAATAGGACAAACTTATTAAGCTTTTCTTTTACTGATCTCCCTGTATGTATAATCACTGTGAGAATCTTAAGCTTGTTTAGAAGTTGACATCCTACATACTTCCACAACTCACACAGAAGACTGCATGTAATTACAGGCATTCAATATAATAAAATTGGAAGAGGAAATAAAACTCACCAGGTAGGAATACCTCATACTTCACAACAGTAGCAGGCGCACTTTCTTTGGTTGTCTGCTTAAACTGTTCTGTGGTAAGACCTGCATCTAACAAGGTTGTGGGGGGAAGCAAAACAGTATTACAATCCTACAATCATAACAGCATCAATGTTACAGTTATTTCTTACAGTAATCTTTGTGGGAGGAAAAAAGTGACCTGACTCCTATGGAGATCCTTCCATGGTATTTATCTATTACCATACAAAAACCTTAAGCAGCAGTGCTATGCTGTCACCATCATAGCAGTTAGGCCATTTTAGAAGACGCTTTCTAGCTTTATACTGAAGTCTTGAAATTGTGTGAATGATGACTTCTTGAGTATTGACGATCTGTTTCAAAGCCTGATTCAGAGAGTCAACTACAGGTTACAGGTTGCTAATAAAACTGGATGGGTGTACATCAGTGTTCAAGTAAAGCTTGGAAAAGTTGCCAACTTTAAAAAAAGAAACAGAAGGACTCAACACTGCTATTCCCAAAGCCACTACAGTTTATTCGCACAGCCAAAAAACCAGAAGTAGACTAATCTAGATGCAGTTCTAGTGAATACATAGGCAACACCCTGTTCCACAGGAACAAGACAAGAGACCCTCACTGCTCCATAGAATTCCTTTTATACTGCAAAGAATACACTGCCACATACAAAGAACATCAATACTGACTATCATCTGACTGATTAAAATACACTGTGAGAGAAAGCTATATTTTAAGAAGTTTAGTATAGCCATCTGTACAAAGCTTGATACAGCTGTCAGGCAGGCAACTGTAAGCACAAACAGTCTGCTTCCACCGCTATGCTTGTTTGCAATCTCTGCATTTCAAGAACAGAGCAGTAAAATAACAAGCTACAGCTTTCACAAGAAAAAGCATCTACAAAAGCATCACTCTTACATCTACACAGTTTTTCATTAGTATTGCACTACCCACATACAAGTTCCTAGTAAACTAAGCATGTTGTAGGAGAAGACCTTAGAAATCATGCTTAGAGGAAGGTTAATTGAATGCAGTTTTTCCCTCCCCAGGTCTCAATAGTTACATTCTATACAGCCTTAAATATTAAACTGTGTCTTGGTAATTATCAGCTAATATAAATCCTCCATAACCATTTGATTAAAAGTAAATTAAATCCAACAGCTGAAATGGAAGACATGTCATTGCTTTTACCAGCTGTAGATTCATCAAGTCCAAGTGTCAAGTGATCTGAAGGATTTCTATGAGTTTGCCAATTAACAGTCTGCGTAGATGTCATGAGCTCTGAAAAGTGAAAACCAAACCCATTAAAAATTAGTCATTTTCTTTCAATTCAGTATTGAAAATTGGAGATCTTCCTCTCTGTGGTAGAATCAATACACTAAATATTTTAAGCTATGTCTCTTAAATTCTTGCAAGTTACTTCCATTGTCAGCTATTTTGTAATGCATTTCAGAAACATATGAAGAGTAATTACAGATTTTATCTGCCTAATCACATAAGAAAAAATATTCTAGACTTTGTAGAAGGAAAAAGGCTATTTCTACTGTCTGTGGATTGACAAGGCTTCCACTCATACTTGGGAATAGAGATGAAACTGGGCTCCAGCCTTCTCTGAGAGAAGCACTGGGTGGCAGTTTATCACTGTGCAGTGTAAGCAGTATCTCTGAAAGCCTAGATCTTCTCAGAATTACTTCTCTTTCTGCATAAAATACTGAACTTTGAGGCCAAGTTAAACACAGTCCTCTCTGCTACAGCTGACAGGACCTGGCTGTGCTAAAGGAGGTTCCTGCTAGTAGTCTGCACCTACAGGTCTCTGAGCAAGCATAAGCTACATGCCTTCCAAGTTGCAGGCCCATTCCATAAAGCTGTGTTTAACCACCTGTCAGTTCACAACATAAGGAATGTTATGCCACAGGCAACCAGCTTTTTGCCTGGCTTGTTTCACCTGCCATTTCACACCTTTCCTCATGCTTCAACCAGTTTAAGTAAAAATAAGCCTACACAGGCTTAAGGTGGATGATGCAGAAGATCAAGGCTTCAGGCTAGTTAATTTAGTGATTGCTGGCAGAAGACTGTTGCAAATCTCAGCTACTAGTCAAAATTTTAAGCAACAACTTACATCTCACAGCAGCAGACATTAAGTCCTGTTACTTCATACAAGAGCACAAGAAAGCCATTATCTCTGCCTGATGGAAGAATTAATCCAAGAGCTTATGCTTGAAATAAAGGGTGACAGAATTCTGGTGGATGTCCCTCTGTCTCTGACAGTATGTCAAGGCTGTCACACACCATCTGAGTTTATGCAAGTCTACCACACATGTCACCTGGTTTGTTCCTGAAATCCCTTATATATTTAGAAGACAACAGAAACAGTTCATATGGTAATTGTTATCTAAATGCCACATTTAAAACATCTCACACATTATTAGGATCCTTATACTGGTTTTTTACCCTCAATTCCCACAGTAAATTAAGATCATCAGGTAAGGTCACACTTTGTGTGTTTAGCTCACATGTGTTTATGGAATAGAAACACAGAATAGCCTGGGTCAGAAGGGACCTCCAAAGGTCATGTAGTCCAACACACTTGCAGTGACCAGAGACACTCTCAACTAGATCAGGCTGTTCTTAGCATTGCTGAGCCTCACCTTGAGGACCTCCAGGAATGGGGCCACCCTTGGCAACCTGTTCTAGTGTTCAATCACCCTCATACTAAAGAGCTCCTTCCTAACATCCAACTTAAACCTAACCTTCTGTGATTTGAAACCATTGCCCCTTGTCTTATTACAGTCCTTCGTAAACAGTCCCTATCCAGTCCTCCTGAAGCCTTTTCTTTTCCAGGCTGAACAACCCCAGCTCTCTCAGCCTGTCTTCATAGGAGACATGTTCCAGCCCCCTGATAATTTTCATGGCCCTACCCTGGACTTGCTCTAACAGGTCCTCATCCTTCTTGTATGGCAGGCTCCAGAGCTGGATACTGTGCTCCAGGTGAGGTCTCACCAGGGCAGAAGAGAGACAGAATCACCTCCCTCAGTTTGATGCAACCCAGGATGTGACTGGTCGCCTGGGCTGCAAGCACACACTGTCTGCTCATGTCCAGCTTCTTGTACACCAGCACCCCCAAGTTCTCTTCTTCAGGGTTGCTTTCGTTCCCCCAGCCTGTAGTGAGGATTGTCCTGACCCAGGTGTAGGATCTTGCACTTGGTCTTGCTGCACCTCAGAAGGTTCACCTGGGACCACCTCTCTAGCTTGTCCTGGTCCTTCTGGATGACATCACATCCCTCTGGCTCACTGACAGAACCACACCACTTGGTGCCATCTGCAAACTTGCTGATTATATGCTCCATCCTCCCATCTATATGATGGATAAAAGTACAGGTAGGATCTTCCATTTGTGAAGCCATGCTGGCTGTCTTTGATCATCTCTCTGTCCTCCATGTGTTTTTATCGGACCTTCTGGGAGAATCCACTCCAGGATGTTTGCTGGAACAGAGGTGAGGCTGACAAGTAGAAAGGATGGCCCACTACCAACTTTTTTTTTTTTTTTTTTTTACAGGTAGGTGTGATGCATCCCTTCTTCCAGTCACTAGGGACTTCACTGGACTGCCAGGACTTTCAAATATTATGGAGTATGGCTTGGTGACTATATCAGCCATTGCTCTTAGGACTCTGGAATGCATCTCATCACACTCAGGCACTTGCAGCTTCATCAGGTCACAAACCTGATTTTCACACACAGCAGGAAGGACTTCACCAGTCTGGCCCTATCTTATGGTTTGTTTTTTTTTTAAAACAACATCTGTTGCAAAAGAAAACCAGTAAAGACTGGTTTAAAAAAAAAAAAAAAGGTTGTTGAGAACCTCAGCCTTCTCATCTGTTGATGCCATCTCACCATTCTTTGTCTTCAGGTGGGCTATGTTTTCTTTAACCTTCCTTTTTTATTGATGTACCTGTAAAATCTCTTGGTATTTTTCACATCCCTTGTCAGGTTCAGCTCCAGCCATGCCTTGGCCTTCAGCTGCAGCTGACTGCTTTTCCACACTCCTTGAGATGCTCACAACACTTGCAGCAGCTTTACAAAGTCTAGATGATGTAATATTTACTTCTGTTCCTTCTGAAACTTATTTCAAAAGATTTTAGTATGCAAATGTAAACACTATGTGGCAACTCAGCACCACTATGAAAAGCTTTAGACACATGTACTGAAATAACAAAGTTACCATGAGATGTTTCATTAAGTCCAGCTTGCACCTCAGTTAAAGGATTCGTTGGAGCCTGGCTGGCATCTTGTATTCTCATTGTTCCATCTAAAATAGAAAAAGGGGTTTAAAGAAACATTCTCTTTCAGCTGAGCTGAGTTAAAGTATTTCATACATGGAAAAGTTCAAGCAGAACTCTCTCATCTCAGCTAATACCTCTATCTTCTTCTGAGGTTGAGAGAACATACACCCAGACTGTGCAATGTATGTCCTTTTCATTTGTCCTTTAGCTTATTTTAGCCAAGAAAGTACCAAAGAAGAGTCAGTATTTACTCTCTACATGTGTATACAGATGGTTCCCTGTATTTAGCCCACAGTCAGGCAAAGCTAGTCATACTTTTCTAGCAGATCAATAAGCTTTACAACCCGTAATCAAATCCTGCCTTGTTCTGGGGCTTCAGCAGCTACACCTTATGATGAAATCAACCTTAGTTGATTATTTTTTTAAAACAGACATTAGCAGATTTACTGGTCAAATAAGGACCTCATTACCTCACGTCTCCCTGTTTTGTGATGCTGTGAATAACCTTCTTTCCTTCTGTTGTCACCCTGGTGAGCAAAAAAAGACACCAGATACTTTTTGAACTCCACCAAGTAATACTAGTGATATTTTCTATCTCCTTAACACCTCTGTAAGTCTGACTCTGCTTGTATAATGCAGTTTTCACAACAGCGAAGACCTCAGGTCTTTGCTTTATGTTCTTGACTGGTAAAGGAGCAGGGGAAGAAGCAGAAGATTCACTTAAAAGTGACACAGCAACCTACTTGAAGAAATCAAGTTATCAATGTTTTATTAAAATGGCGATGTTTGTTCCTTTCTGTTCCCCCACTCAGGTGGTAAAACTACTCTGCGTAAAACAAACATTGTATCATCACACGCTTAAGCATTGCAGGATATATTCTACTGCCATTGCAGCAAGATGCACCCTTCCTCAAATTCAGAGCAATCTCTCATTAGTAGTTCTTAAGGGATTTGTCCAGTAGTCATACAAGAGAAAAAGGACAAGTTCTGCTCTTCTAACTAAAGTCTGAGAGGGGTAATAAGTTCTGCTAGAAATCTAAGACAGTTGTAAGCATAAATGAAAGTGTAAAGCTACATCATGCTTGGAATGTGTTCAAACTTGTTGAAAACTCTAAGCTCTCAGCAGAAGGTAAAGTCAGCACCTTAATTTTAAGTTCCTGCAAGTGAATACCACTACTAACACTCCTACCTTATTTCAGCACTATAGGCACAGACAACATACAGATTCTCCTACAAGCACCTCCAACACAGTTACTCCAAACTACATTAAAGTGATGCCCTGCTTGTACCATCTGCTTTCTCAATCTGCCCATCATACTCTTGATCATAACACTGTCAGAAGTAAAACAAGGTAATCAAAGGATATGATAAACAAAATAAATTAACTATAGAATGTTTCAGGCTGGAAGAGACCTTCAAAGCTCATCTAGTGCAATCCCCTGCAGTAAGCAGGGACATCTTCAACTAGATCAGGTAGCTCAGAGCCCCATCTCACTTGCCCTTGAATGTTTCCAGACACAGGGTGGTTCTAAAAAACAGGTTCCTTACTTTTCATAGTTTCAATACCAGCTCACTGCTGCAACAGCCAAGTGTTCTCTCCCAGTCCTTCACCTAGGGAAATGATTTAAGAAATCTGCTGGCTTATGATCCAGTATGTAAGAAGACCGAGTCTTTTTCACTGCTTGACAGAGGTGCAAAGAACAGAAGCATAATAACTTTTGATAATCACTGTAAGGCTGAAGAAAGGTCTGTGAATTTTTGTATCTGCAGCATCTTGAGGCATTCCAAGGATGTCATGGATCACCTGGCTGCATTTGTTCAGTAGATATATCACCTGCACAGTAATTAAAACCCCCAAAGATGATAAATTTAGAAGGTACCAGTGCCAAGCTGTTCAGCAGCACTGTTATCTCCCTGCAAAGAAGGCAGTTAACCTGCAACATGATGTGCATACTAACAGGGTTCTCATCTTGGTATCTGAATCAAGGAAGAAAGCCAAGTAAAATCAGTCAAGCAGTGTTATGTCTAGGCACCAGTGCTTCCACATCTTGGCTTTTATTTATCCATATATCAAACTACATAGAAGAGCAGTACAGCATTATCTCTGTGCTCTCATATTAAACTTGCTGAACAGTTTACACTGCATGATTAGTGTAATTGAGCCAAGCAGTGATGTAAGAAAATAAGTGAAGTACTCAAACTATTGAGTCATGACGTATGCCTTAACCTATAATTGATTTGCATTGGATTTAATCACTAGGGTAGTAGGTTGCTGAGTTCTTTGTATTGAGAACAGAGGAGGTCAGAGTGAGATCATTTCTTTTTCAACTTTACCTCTGCTCCCTAATGCAGTTATTAGGGAAATACTGTCAAAGCAATATTTGTCTTTAAAATCTACACACTCTTACAGCCAGAAGAGTGGCTGGAATATCTCAACATTTAGATTCATTTAACACCATTAATATTTAGTTTGCTGACAATACCTTAACATAGTTTTTATAGTCTGTGTAAGTAACACAAGCATTCAGCAGCATCCAAAACAGCCACCAGAATGTCCCAGTGCCCCTATAACAGGGCAAAGCTGCGGACTGAGCTCTCCTAAAGAGCCAGAAGGCGCAAATGAAAGAGGTTCAAATGCCCTGTTAGAAGCGTTTCCCTCAGAGCAAAACAGAAAAATCCGATCTGGAAGTAAAGTCTTTAACAGATGAAGTCTATCTTCATAATTCCTCAATATCTTCAGGGGCAGAAGTTGGGAGATGAGGTATGGTGACTCTTTTGGCAGCACTAGCTGCAAATCAATTAAGCAAGTACAATAGAATCAAAAAGAAGCAACAAACACTGAAGAACTGTGTTGTGGCACTTAAACCCTTCAACTCAATATTGAACAACAATTATTTCAATGTCTGAAAAATAATTTAAAAACTAAACAAAAGTAACACAATTACAAGAACATCTCTCAATCTACTTAATCTAAGAGGCCTCCTGTGGTGTCTACCTAAGAAGGCTATGCAACCCACCTTTCTGCAGCTCAGTACTTTTAAGAAACCTGCTGAATCTTCACATCTCCAGAACATACTGTTTATGGACTTCAAAGACAGCTTTAAGTTCTCCACTACCATGGGAGCATAAACTTTTCATTGCTGTAGCTGTGCATGACACATTGTGCTCAACCAGCTTTTCGCATGTTTGACTAATAACCAATTTAAAATACATATTCTCACATTTAAATCATCACAGAAATTAGAGTATGAACCCTCCCTATCTAGTTCATGCAAATTTGAAAGCATTTAATAGAAACCGAAAAAAAACAGCTTCACTTTATACAGATTAAGGCCACTAAAGCATGAGGCTCATTTCTTATGGAACCAAACGCTTTACAGCAATGGCAATTTTGTTTCTGAAATTTCAGAAACATGAACAGCATTAAATTGGACTTAGGATTTTTTTAGGTTTTTTTTTCAGAAGAGGCTATAATTTCACAGTGTTTTACATATATTTGTAACTGCTTCAACCACCATTAAACACAGTTTTAGTTAACAATACTTATCAAAAGTAAGTGTGTAGATAACTTGACATGGTGCAACTCACATGTTCCTACACCTAACAGGCCATTTACAGTCACAAAACCTTTTGATCAAAGCATCTTCAAGTTTTATGTTTGTACATAAATACACATATGTATTTTAAAGTAGCTTTAAGATCTGCAAAGCAGAGTTCCTCTAACCAAGCCTTGAGAGCAGCAAAACATGTTTTCTGTCCTTTCACATTACATGAGACTACCACAAATTCTGCGTAAGTTAACACACAGGGAGCAGTATTGCTCCTCTCAGCATTAGGAAGGCCAAGGAGCAAGAACAAACATGTTGTTCTTTACATGTCACACACTGGAAATTCAGCTAAATCACTGATGGCTAATTAAAGACACAACAATAATCACACACATGCACTGGCAGAGCTTTCAGCCTTGGCAAGACATGCTCCAACGATTATATCTTGCACAGCAAACATCAGCAATCAGCTATTTCCTTTCACTATCATTCTGTACTACTCTGATGATGTAAAAATGGGGATTAATGACACAAATTCACTAGTTGTAGAAATAAGCCCCTGTTTCCTCAGAAGTGATCGGCCTGCTCCTGAAAACCACTGGAGGAACAAGGTGACCCACCAGAAGGCTCATGTCCTTCTTTCAGAAATTTTAAGTATCACATTAAAAACTGAAAAGTAAAAACCTCCAAGGAACACTCTTTGCAAGCTGCCAGGCATAAAGCTTTTTTAGTAAAACAACTTACCGATTTGACTGCTTTTTTAGACCTTAAGTAGTGTTTAATTTAATAGGAAAAGGACAGCATTAAATGCTATACCTGAACCTTCACCTCTGAGCCAACAAATCCTTCTGTTTCTGCAGGAGCTCCGGCCGGGGAGACCAGGGCCGCTGAGGAGAGGGAGAACGCCCCAGTGTTGCAGCGGCCCGGCCGCGGGGCTGCGACCCCCACGGGGCCGTAACGATGCCTGGGGGCTGCAGGACCCTCCGAGCGCGCCCCAGCACTCCCTGCCCCAGTCCACCCGACGCGACGGGCGGCTGCGGTGCGACACTGCCCTCCCTGCCCGGGACACGAGGGAGAGGTTACCTGCGGGGTTCCCTGCCGAGAGGCCAAGGCTGAGGCAGAGCAATAGTAGCCAGAGGGCCCGCCCCGGGCGCTTCCCGGCGAAGGTGGCCAGCATAGTGCCCGTGGTGACCCTCTGTTCCCGGGCTCGCTTCGCCCGCGGGCAGCAGCCACTGAAGAAGCCTCCGGCGGGTCCGCGAGAGCAGCACTTGTGACCGGAGTCAGAACGGCACCGGAGCGGCCCAACGGCACGGGTGGGGCAGGCGGCTGTAGAGCGAGACAACAACGTTCCGCCTGCAGCAAGGACAGTGACCGCAGATGGGCTGGCAGCGCTTTATGCCGCAGGAGAAGGGCGTGGGGAGCACCGGTGGCTAATTGGAGAGGGGCCCTCGCAGCTGATACAGGCCGGAGCGTTGCACATGTTCTTCGGTTGTGTCTTGTTTCAGAGGCCAAAGGCGGCTGTGCCGGCCAGCAGCCCCGTAGTTCAAGCAGTCGCCTCGGGCAAGGCTTGCGTGGAGAGGGTGCCTAGGGCAGAAAGCAGCTACGCAGTTGCCCTTTGTTTAGTAATCTTCTGGAGAGCCCAGCTTTGAGGGTCAGTGGCTCCAGGACAGCTGGGTTATACTGTATGAGAGCTGAGGCTTTTCACTTTTCTTGTTCTAAAGCTCATGGCTCCGGCAGCAGTGCCTGAGGAGCACCGTTTCTAACAAATGCTTCTCAGGGCTTTGTCTACTGATTTCTACCTTTAAAGTGACCATTTAATTGCTTTGACTGTTTTAATCAGTGTATATACATATATGTGTATAGACAACTGATATGTTCATCTTTTTTTGTCACCTGATAAATGGCTGAATTGGGAGTTTGTGGTGTGAGGTCTGGCAAAGTGCCATTATCTGGAGGAGACTCCATGATGCCGTGCTTCCTGTCTCCTCTTTCCTATCAAGATATGGTTACTTCAGGTAATGTAGACAGACCACCACAAGCTTTTGCATCATTTTAGTTTTCCCCTGCTGATAGAGATCTAGGAGTTCATGCAGGGCAGGACTAAGTCGTATTACCTTGTGTGCTGGTTTGGGAGCATTGCACATGTTCATACTGCCATCCTCGTCCTCCAGTTCTCCTTTGGATTAAAGTTTCGTATCATAAAGCCTCCCAATAAATGAAACAAATGGCAGCAGACTGGGAGCGGGATTGTTTTTTAAGCCCTTGCTGTGTGTCACAGGATTCCTGTCAAGTCACTCAGGATTCCTTCAGGCTAAGTGGGGACCATGTATAGATAGGAGCCTTTTCTGTTGTTAAAAGAATGACTGTCCTTCATATGCAATTGGATGGAGTGTTTTGTGCTGTGTCTGCACGTCTAAGGTTGTTTAGTTCACGTACAAAATATAGGAAGTCATATACATAAGTAGTCAATATACCATGATACCTATACAGCTGTAAATCCACCGCTTTTGACATTTTGCTGCAACTTATGTATCTATGTAGTGATAGACCATACCGGTGTGCTCTAAGGAGAGACTGTCAGCCCTCTACAACTGCTCAGAGTGATGGTATTCAGGAAAATAGCCCTATTTAGATAAGGTTGTTTAAGAATGGCAGATCTTCTTTTAATAAGGAAAAATTGTCTGGAACTTGAAAACAGTTTTATCTGAACCAGTTAGGCCTGAAGAGACTATTTTCTTGTGGGAGGTGGAGGGGGCAAGTGAAGGAATAGGATATGTTGATTCTCTTTAGGTATGAAGGGGCTGGTTGTTCCAGTTGTGTCTCCCTGGATTAGTTGAGAAGAAAACATGTTGACCTGATATAGCAGTTTGGTCTGGAGCACTTTTAATGAGATGGATTTTGTCCTGAGAACAACATGGATGGGTAAATGTTGGGCAAGTCTGTGTAGAAATCTATGGCTAACCCCTCACAACTGGCAGAAATGGAGCTTGTAGGACAGTCTGCTCTAGGACACAACTGTAGCTTTATCAGTTCATGCCGATTGTAGAAGTTCTGACAGAGATTGTTTTGAGTAACTTTACATTACGTCCTGTATAGGACTGACATCTATCTTTCCCACCAAGTCAGATGTTGTCTGCTAATAGTACATACCACAATTACCTAACCTGAATGGGAGGAAAAGAATTATTAAACTACTCTTCAGTAAGCTGTTGTTTCCTGTGCTCAAGGTAAGAGATACAGAAGCTGCAAAGCAATGGAAGGGGAAAAGGCAAAGAACCAAGCAGCCTTTTGAGAGTTTCAGTGCTCCTGAGTTTGCTTTACAATAACAATACTAGTATTAGGTTATTTCCCTAAGTGCCACTGCTCAGTTTGGTAGATCATTGAAAATGCAGGACTGAGAGATTTCAGAAATGAGGTTCGTGATAAAAAACTATGAGAAAATGAAATATCTAAAATGGTTTTTAAAGTCAGCTATGATATTTGCTTGCATTTGGAAGCACTGACCAGTGAGTAATTAGGAATTTCAGAAAAGTATCTCTATTTAAAATGTATATACCAAAGCTAATCTGTTCCATCTATTAATAGCCAGCATATTTTCCTTTTCCCTTTCAAGCAAATTATTTTGTCTCGCTTCCAGAGAGAAACTTTGGTGTAGTTTCACATGGCAAATGTGATGGTTGTTTTGGAACAATGATTCATATGTTTAATCATACTCTGGCTTAGAAGAAAACTGTAGTATCTAATAAAACCTCTGGAAATCGCTGGTTTATTCATGTGGAAGATCTCTGGCAAAAATCTTTCATGGCTGAAGGAAAGCAAATGAAACTCTGAAAACTAATGTGGCATATTGATTGGCTGAAGTGGACCATAAGTTTTGATTGGACTGTAAGTTTTATATTTACAGATCCTTTTCTCCAACAGCAAAATCTATGTTCTCAAAGCCTAGCCTTTGGAATTTATTTATATCTGTTAATAACTGAAACAGTAAAATAACCAAATAACCTGATTCCTTGGCTTGGAGGTTAGTTCTTTATAAAATCCTCTCAAATTCTGAAAAGAAGAACTGGGAAAAGGAAGAAACTGTCGAAAGAGACTGTAAACCTCTTGAGATTGTAATTCAGATATTTTTCAGGGATGGTGCTTTAGCAAGTTTCAGTATCTGAAGATGAATCGTCAAAACGTAATGTTCAAGAAACTGTAATGAGGAGATATTTGCTTAGGGGTGTGCAATTTTTAATTGGAAAAGAAGGAAAATAAACAGTAGAAAATGGAGAAACAGTTTAGAATTACTTAAGAAATAGGTCTTGCAAGCATGGCCAGGAGATAATCTTGAAAGGCCAGGAGATAGTGTGTTACAGAATCACAGAATCATCATGGCTGGAAAGGACCTCCAGGGTCATCGAGTCCAACCTTTATCCTACTATCTAGCTG
>JAOXOE010026339.1:0-22123 GCA_028565055.1 Phoeniculus purpureus
GTGGGGTGTCCCTGCCCATGGCAGGGGGATTGGAACTGGATGATCCTGTGGTCCCTTCCAGCCCTGACTGATTCTATATCTACTTCTCAGTGAGGGTGATGGAGCACTGGAGGGGACTGCCCAGAGTTTTGTGGAGTCTCCTCCTCTGGAGAGGTTTGGAGCTCATCTGGACATGTTCCTGTGCGACTTGATCTGGGGCTTCCTGCTGTGGCAAGGGTATTAGACTGGATGATCTTTCCTGGTCCCTTCCAGTCCCTGGTTTTCTGTAAATTATGGGTGTGAGCTGGAAAACAGGAGGTTCTGTATAAATCAGAAGGAACTGCTTCCCAGTGAGGGTGACAGAGCCCTGGAACAGTTTGCTCAGGGGGGTTGTGGAGTCTCCTTCTCTGGAGACATGTAAAACCCGCCTGGACTCGGTCTATGTGATCGTGCTGTGGTGGTAGGGGGATTGGACTAGATGATCTTTCGAGGTTCCTTGCAATCCCTATTGATTCTATAAGTCATGGTCTGGATGAGAGCTGGTTGCATTTCTCAAGAACTAATTGGCACAGACAAGAGCAGAAGGATCAGTAATGCTCCCTCTGTTCAGTAGTAACCTATGGGCACATGACAGTTGCTTCGAAATTGGAGCTTAACTCCATAATAAGAAAACAAGCAAGAAACAAAGACAGCTAATCCAAGTGGCAGAACTTCAACATTCCTCTTGTCACTCCTGGAGAGCTGCTGCTGGTCCGTGGACGTATCACAGCTCAAGCCACAGCTATGCAACTACTACGTAAGTATGCACTTCCTATTCTTAAGGAAAAGGGAAAAAAACCCATAAAGAAACAACAGCAAAAAAACCCCACTCAAAAAATCTCCTAGCAGCCAGTTTCTTCAACATAGGGAACTTTCATCCCTATAAATTCTGCATCATTTGATAGATATTCTAGATATGCAGCTTCTTTTACTTCGGTGAGATCCCCAAAGTAATGTTTTTCAGCACATCAAAGGTATGTGGGAAAAAATGGAAAGACTAACATATCAGAAACGCCTTTTTCACAGTTAAATTAACAAAAGAGGAGAAAACTGTGAATGCTGCTTAAGAGGAAATGCTCAACATAATGTTGACAACAACTTGTTACAGCTCATTGTAGCTACTGAACGCGTCATAAAAATACCTAAGAAAACTCATTATTTATGTGCGTAAAAGAGCTACTCCTTTGAAAATGTATGGTCACTGTACCGACTATGAAAAACCATTAACTTCACAAGTCTCCTGAGTATCTTCAGCTCCACAAACCTAACTTTGCACCGAGCCATGTTCTGTGCAATTTTTTTTTAAAAAAATTCTGGTTAAAGTAACCTTAAATCTTCTACTACCACCTCAAAGCAAAAGAAAATTATCTGTACTGCAGTAGCCAAAGTAACTTTCACCATATCCAAAGAGAAAGCATTTTCACATATAATAATTTTTTAATTTCAGGTTTTATAGTGGAAACGACTTTGAAATAGAAAGTAATTAGTATTTTCACCATAAGAGGCAATATACACCAAGTACTGTACTTTAGTTGTCTCTGTTGACATCCACTATACCGAACAATAGTGAGCAATATGCAAAACATCACAATTCCACAGTATAAAGCATGCAATGCTACAAGTACTTAGCAGTCTGATTGCAGAATTCTACAGCCAAGGTAATTTACTATCCCTGTGCTCTTATGTACAATCAGACTTATGATGTACTAATGTATGTCTACATAATAAACAGACAGGACTTCATTCCCCTACCCTCAACGGAAGCAAGTGGATTTATGAAGTTGTTCTGTAGTATTATCACAGTTGTACAACACTTAAATAATCACCTATCACACTGAACACATTTTTAAAGCCTTCAACAAAATGAGCTGTTGTTTTACCTTCACATATTAAATGGAGAAAACCAGGACGCATTTAAGTATCATTTTGACCACTGGGTGCCACTCTTGTTCTGTGTAAAATAAACAGTCTAGTACTAGCTCAGTCTCCTCAGTTTTGGGGTTTTTTCCTTTCTAGCTTTAAGCAACTATGATTTTTTTAAAGAAAGAGGCAAAGACAGAAAAATTTTACACCATTTTCTGTAAAATACTTACTGCTTTGTAAGGAGTTATGTAGAATGAGATATTTATGACTTAACACCATGATACAGTATAAAGAGAGGACTGATATAACAGGATACACACTGAGAAGTGAAAACTCAAGATAGGGCATACAGAAGCACCTAAAAAAGGCTTAATTTTTTAGTTATACTAACAATTAGTTATCACTTGAGTATTTAAGGTGGGTTTCATCCTTTTCCATAAATTTTGAGTGTAACATTACCCATGCCCTTTATTTATCATATCTAATAATCCCACAGCGAACATCATCACAGGTATATGTATGGTACAAACCTAATGTTTAATACCATTCCTTGTATTTAATTGATAGCAATGTGAGGCAGACTAAGAAGTGCTCACAGACATGAATATACACAACAGAAAAACCTACTCATTTGTCCAGATGAGAAAAGAAGGAGGTCAAAACAAGATTGTGCTAAACTTCATAATCCCATTATCCACCCCACCAGCCTTTAAAATGGTGCAGGTATCTTTCACTGTATTGTGGTGCTGAAGTACTCCAGTCACAGAAGCAAATTAGAGCAAAGAATCCTCTGAAATCATGTAAAAGCGCAATTGATAAGGGAGATGCAGCACTAAATTACTGGCAGTGCCAAGCTAACATCCTGAAGATGTTATCATGATGCCTCCTATCCTTACTAAACAACTACTAAAATTGAGAATTTCATGTAATTCCATTTATTTAATTTGTACTTCAAACAACCATAAACCTCTTTTCCACTATCATCTTTTATTTCAACAGATGTCCTTTTCCACATCCCTGCTATTTGTCTGCTCTGCTCTACACTTAGAAAAATGGTCTCAATAGTTCCAGGCTATGCATGGCCTACTGTAAAGTCTGATAAAATACCTGTATTCAGGCTGCCGACTTATAGAATGATCATCTCTTGGCCATCTGTATCCTGATTCATCCTGCAAAACATACATGCAAAATAACTGTGTGACGTGTATCTCAATATTAGATGTCAGATACAGTTAGCTGCCAAATGGTATTCATTTACTGTAAAGCCAGAGCACTTAATGAGCTAAAGGAACGTTTAAATCACTCACAGCAAGGTTCTTCTCAGTTTATTCCCTCTACTCTATTCCTCCTTTCTTCCTCTATCAATACGACAGAAAGCAACTTTGCAATGATGTACGAAACACAAAACCAACACACATTTCCAAACTGTATACTTCAAAAAAGAAAACCTACACCGTTTCCACACTGAAATATAATCAATAGTTTGAAATTACAGAATTTCAAACAGCTGGGTTGGAGGAGATCTCTCTTAAAGGGTTCATATGTTTTATGGGGCAAAAAGATAAATTCCGTCATGATGTTGAATCCATAAGTACACGAACAACTGTGTGAATTAGAAGGATAGGTAGACAACATTCAACAAGTTGCATGTGCAAAGACTTGTTAAATAGAAAGATTTTGCAATCAGTGTTCTACTCATCCAGCTATAGTTGCACTACCACTACAAGAAGGACATCTGGACAATTCTGTTTTCTCATTTGAAACCTTTCCACACTGCTGGACAAAAGCTATTTTCCAAGTCATCCAAGTAGCTAGGAACCATGAGAAGCAGCAAAAAGGTATTAACTACCCTGTGATCACAAGTCTTAGAAGCACAGTACCTGCAAAAGGCCACACACAGCAAAACCTGGATGTTTCTCTATTTATTCCATTTCAGTCTATGAAAACACCAGTAACATCAATGTTCTGTGCAAAACAATATATTCATTGTTCAACATTCGAGCATTAACATGAAGATAAAGATTATAAACATGTGAGAAGAATCACCTTACGTACACCTCGGTGTGGTGGGCCACATCTTCGGTCATGGGAAATATCACGACCCTCTTCATAGTCTCTGTATTCATCATGACCATAATCATCGTATCGACTGTAATTCCCATCCCCAGGTCTTTCAAGAAGTGGTGGTTTTTTGGGCACAACATTTACTACTCTATGATAATCATCCTAAACCACAAAACAAAATCATACCGTCTTTAATAGCTGGAAATCTGTGGTGAACACACAACAGTTGAACAAGTTATTTCTAAATATGGTATTGCAATAATCTTAAAGCTGAAAAAAACACAGGGGAACAACAAAATATTATGCCAGTCTGGTGGTGGAATAACTTACAAAATCTAACTGTTGCAAGTCTACTGAAGGAAAACTTTCAACATTGTGTAAGGTTTTTTTGAAAGTTTAAAGCAGCAGCTTTACCTACATCAGCTACTGCAGTTTTTAAGCATTAGCTACCTATTATTTCTCAGAGCTTTCACATTAACTTAGAGATGCAATGGTTACATCAGCGGTGTCTGTAAAACAAAGAGTCCACTTGAAAATACTGTGATTGAGTGTCAGTAATATCCTCCACACTACACAGAGTACAGTGAAGTTAGTCCTTGCTTCATAACCTGAACAGATAAGCACCTCCTCCATACAAAGTAGAACATGATCTGAGGATTCAAGCGACAGAGACAGTTTTAACACTCCTGGGGTTTCTCTAATGTAAGCTTTGGATGGCTTTTTTTCTAGAATGCAAAATTAATTCGTTGTATTCCTTCACACAAAATGTCATACACCATTTACTAACTAAATAAATCCTTTGTTTATCAAGCACAAACTGAGCAGTTGCAAAAGATGCAAATTCAATTTTCTAGAACCAAGTACTGTATAAGCCAACCGCAAATAAAAAGCAAAGAAAACATGAATGCAAGACCTTGTACTTTAACTTTTCTTCCTCTAGCAAGACACTTTTTTATGCATCTTAAAAACACAGCTATAAATGCAGAGACTTGAGTTAGAACATGCGATTTGGAGAAGGGGAAAGATACTCAAACTATTTTTTTAAAAGTAGTATAGGTTGCAATCTAATGCACCAATACTTTTTGGTAGAAAAATACATTAAACCTGCTAAATATTGTCATGCAAAAAAATTAATTAGTTCTGATTTCAGAAACGACACGACAGATTTACTACAGGCCAATACAAAGCCAGCCTACAGCCATACTGATGCAAAGTAGAGACTACGTACACACCCACATACAGTACACATCTCACCTCACTGAATCTTCTTCATGTCTTTAAGTTTGGTGTCTTACAAAGACAATGTGCTCTGAAACTAAAATAAAAGTGCTCCCTGCTTTGATCTCACCCAGAAGTCCCCATCGCGTAACTATACTGACATACAGGAGAGTTTCATGAAAGTTCAGGGTGTACCCACTCAGTTAATTGTGCCAAGTGAACATGAAGTCCTAACCTCATGTTGTTTTACCAGAATCTGGAAGCATGTGTTTCTGCTGCAGCCTCTACCACATATAATAATTTGTACCTGGTTTAGATTAGGATAAGCCGCTTGCTCTCTCAAACAAGAGATAATTCATTCTGCGTCATTGCCATGTCTCAGCTCCAACATACTAAATTATCAGTAAATGCTAATTTACTGATCAGCATGTTCAGAGACTAAATAAATTGATTCAATTCTACCTGTCTAGTCAAAATTAGGTCAGAGCTCTATATATGGACACAGACAAAAAGGCACAGGCTTATACGTGCAGAAACTACCTGCCATCTGTCTTCAATTTGTAGACTTTCATGACAAAGAGCTTCATATCCATCTTTCAGTGAGACACAGACACCATATCTTGGTTTGCCCAACTACTAGGAGTGTTGTTCTGGTGCAGAAGATGGATATTACTGATTGTGATAAATTGGTGTATTCTGCTAGTCCCATATAATAGAAATGCTAGTAATACCCTGCTAGTACGCATAATAGAAAGATAACATTGAATTATCTAGTTAATTCTTGCATCAAAATGACTCCATCACACCTTTTAAATGGTAAATTTTCATAATGCATATGCCATAGACTGTTCCTTGGAAAGACTAAAAGAATTTATGGATATCACTGTCATGATGATTAAATTAAATCAGCAATATGTTAGCCAAGTCAAGCATTGGTTAAAAAAAACTGAAGTCTGTGAAAATACATTCTGCCATTCCCTGAGTCTCCTGCTGATAAAACACTTTGGAGAAGCAGCTGACTAAATACCCTGTGCAAGCTTATCTGATTTCCAGTTTGCTGAAAACGCAGAAATTTCACTGTTGCCTCTAAAGAGAGTTAAAATTGTCACTAAGCAGCCAAACACTAATACACTATTCAATAGAGAAAACCACAAGCTACCAACTCCAGTAACCCTTTCAAAACAATGAGCTGAAAACATGTCAGAATAAATCCTGAAGCTATACTATTATTCCAACATTTATTAGCAGCTATTCCTATAGCTGCTATACTATTATTCCAACATTTACAAGGACTAAAAGAAAGGCCGTGTAATAGGCACAGGTACCTGAAATATTTTTGCCAAATGTACATTGTACATCACGCAAATACAAATACCAAAAAGTATTTAAGGTGTAATAAAATAAAAAGCTACAACCTGTCTTCTTTCTCCTTCAGAGATCTCAGACACAGGAGAAAAAAAATAAAAATTTTACCCAACTCTTTGGCACAGAGATTTCTAAAATCACCCTGAAGTCCTTCTACAGTAGAATAACCACAGCTTCTCTGTTTGCTTTTACAAATATAACACACAGTAGAGGTCTCTCTACTGCTAAAAAGCAGATTTCCATCAACACTCTTCTTTATAAGAATTTCCCTTACAGAGCTCCAGAACATAGTTTAATTAGCAAAGATGTGTGTTCAATATTTATTATAAATATTTCCTTAAATACTTTCAGCTTAGTAATAAAAACTGTACTGGTGACCACCTCAAATCACTTCCAAGATGTATTAACATTTTCTTTAAAAGTCTAGAAAAACACCCCACAGTTTAGCCTTCGGTTCTCCAAAATTTATTAAAAATCCTGTTTAACAACAAAAATAAATACACCTTAAAAAAAACCCACAAAATTACAAATATTCTAAAACACTTTCAATAGATTTCAGGAAAATATATTGGATTCAATTTTGTACGCATCAGTGTTATCTCTGTGCAGATGCATTTGCTAGATTGTTGACTTAACTGAATGAGCAAAGACCAGAACTTGGGGTCTGCTAGGGACTTAAATATTAAGTGTTTTTATATTTATAAAAATCTTTGTAATTTTAATTTTTTATATTTATAAAATATTTAGAAATTCAGCCCTTACAGTACAAGTCATGGTGTAAAAGTAGAGTATGATGGCATAAAGCTAAAGAAAGACTATACACTTACATCAGGATGAATCCTAGGAGGAAAGCGTTCTCTTGCAACTCTGTCATAGTCATATCGCCCTTCAGACCACATTTCATCTCTTCGATATGCCACTAAACACAATAAAAATCCAATTAGCCAAACCCACATTCACTATGAGTAGACAAAAGCATAATGAGCAGAGAAATAAAGGTTCCATGACTTCTCCCAATATAACGTACTGCACACAAGCCTTAGACTCACTTTTTGAAGGGCTAATTTAAAAACAAAAGTGTATGTACATCTAGTTACAGAATTAATGAACTTCAAGTAAAAATAACTCACAGTATGTGCAAGAACAACTGAAGAACTGGAAATTAGTGCAGTATAATCAGTATAATTACAGGACTCACAGATACTATATATACATTTCAATTGAAATATATGCACACTGCAAATGCCAGTTGTACAGATAAATTCACACTCAAATACCCTTGCTAAAAATAGAAGACTTTTAAAAATGTATTTATTTATTAGATTGGATAATTTCTGCTTTTTAATATAATAACTTTGATTGAATTATTTAATCATCTCAACCATCTGGAAGCAGGTTAAAACATCATTCAGTTGGAGCAAAAGTCTGCGTTTTGAATACATGAATGAAACTCATTCTTCACAGACCAATTTTTCCTGTTTTAAACTGAGCCAGCAGAGCAGAAAAATCCCTCTTTCCAGATAAAGGTGACTTTCAAATTCAAAATTAGTAACTAAATAAAGGTGGAAATAGCATGACTATCTTCTGAGGATGGCTTAAGTCAAACAATACAAACTTAAGGAGCTTCCTGATGAAAACAAAGGTGACAAATTATATAATACACATCACCGAAAACCTGCCAGAATTATGTTTTTAAAAGTTTCCCTTCACAAAGGTAGGTATTAAAAATAGTAAGAAAAATAAACAGTGGGACATATGCGGACGGATTACCTACTTGCTCAAAATAAAACTTAACTAGAAATACATCTATGAGCCTACACAAAACCAGCAATCATTAAAGATGTTGAAAGAATCAACTTGACAAAACTGTTTAATTGTACTGAACCAGTACAGATTACAGACTGTCCTGCTGGAAAGCAGCCTCATGGAAAAAAGACCTTGGAGTTTTGGTGAACAGTGAGTTACCCATGGGACAGCAATGTGTTCTTGTGGACAAGGTGGTCAGTGGTATCTTGGGATGCAACAAGAAAAGTGTGTCCAGCTGATCAAGGGAAGTTCTACCTGCCCTCTATTCTGCCCTGAAATGACCATATTTGGAGTATTATGTCCAGTTTTGAGCTCCCCATTTCAGGAGAAACAGGGAAATGCTGTGGAGAGTCCAGTGGAGGGCTATGATGATGAAGGGATTTGAACACCTCTCCTATGAGGAAAGGCTGAGAGAACTGGGGCTGTTTAGTTTGGAGAAGAGAAGGTTGAGAGGGGGTCTCATTACTGTCTATAGCTATCTGAAGGGTGGGTGTCAAAAGAATCATAGTATCATTATGGCTGGAAAGGACCTCCAGGATCATCAAGTCCAGCCTTCATCCCAACATCTTCCTAAACACTAAACCATGTTTTAAACACCTCCAGGGACAGTGACTCCAGAATCTCTTCAGTAGTGCCATGTGACAGGCCAAGAGGCAATGGGTACAATTAGAGCATAGGAGGTTCCATCTCAACATCAGGAGAAAAGTCTTTGCACTAAGAGTGACAGAGTCCTAGAATAGGCTGCCCAGATTGGTCGTGAAGTTTCCTTCTTTGGAGACTTTCAAAACCTGTCTGGGCATGCTCTTTTGTGACCTGCCCTAAGTCATGCTGCTTTTGGCAGGCACATTGGACTCGATGATCTCTAGAGGTCCTTTCCATCCCCTACCATTCTGCGATTCTGTAAACACTAAATCAGGTATCTATTTTTGTGAAGAAAAAAAATGAACACTAGCACACTTACTCTTCTATAGGTTCTGGCAACTCTGCTTCTGAAGACCCATTCAACTACCTACAAAAATGGAAACATAAAATAGTAAACAATTGCATACGTATTCATCAGATTATTTTTTTTCTTTTAAGTAAACCGTTTAAATCCTTTGACCACCCATCCCCCATGATTGTCTGAATTAGTACCGAGTTATTCAGTACACTCAATTAAGAAAAGACCTTAATATATCATGCTGCTCTGTCAGCCAAGCCACCCCAACACACTCTGCTGGTAGCAGGTGCTGTCTCACAGATGAGCCTTGCGGCATCTTACTCACTTCAGCAATTTGTTACACAATGAGTGACCGTACACTTTACACAACTCTGAGGTAGCAGCAATTTATTAACACTACTAGAGTATGTCATAAGATTAGGTTGAATGATTTTTAACAATTCTCAATTATCAACCAGAGTGGTTTAATAAAGTTTACTATATTCAACATGGCAACTTAAAAGATTTGGAAATGGCAAAGTTCACCAAAGACTTGTAAGTTTCAAATCACGCACACAGAGATCCATGCACACACACCGAGTCATAAAGGCTAACCTGTTCTCTCTTTGCAAGTTCTGATATATCTTTGGTACCAAATGATCTTTGACATCTCACCTTCTCCTTTCACTATTCCTTTCATCAGCATCTGTCAGCAGACAATCCTTGAAACCTTTCTCATTGTTGGCATCTTTCAGAGGACAATCTTATAAATCCTCAAGAAATCCATTATCTGAAATCCTCACAAAATCTACTAAGAGGCATCTTAACTCTGGGGGAATGTATGGGGTCACTGCCTCCTAAGATCCTAGAGAGCATTAAGGGCCTCACTTAGGATCTCAGCCCACAGGATTGCAAGATGACTGACTTTAGTTATTATATTTTTCACCTGGCTCTTAATTCTTGTCAGGTAATTCTATCTTCTTCCAGAGTGGGCTATGATCCAGGCAGCAGGAGTTCCACAAGCAATGGGAACTTCAGGTATGGTTTGGGAATGCCTGATTTTCTCAACTGACTGCACCTGTAGCCAAGACAAGAAGACAGTATTGGCCCAGGACTAAGAATCATCTACATGCTCTCTTACCACAGTAGGGCTGGCAACAACACTCCCATTTTTATCACTGAACTCACTGAAACTAGCAAGACTCATCATCAGTATTTTGACAAAAAAGCAGCACAAGCTAAGTTACATTATCACAAAAGTAAGCAGAAAAAATAAATAAACACATTATTCCATCAGACAGGAAGTAAGTATGGAGATGTAAGAAAAATCTCACATGTCTGAGTGTTTTGCATGTATAGAAGTGAAATTAAAGAAATTAATCATCAAACAGAATCAGTAGTCAATTACATTGCTTAAAATGCTAGTAAGGAAAAGAGGTAGCAAGAAGACTAATTTTACATGGAAGGATTAACAGACAAATTTTAGCTGGGACTAATGACATAAGGTAAGGCTTCATTTGTAAATTCCAGAAGAAAAAAAATTAATTTAAAATATTTTCCAGCCTCTTGAGCACATTTCATGTTTCTATAGAAAAAAATCCTTTTTCCTACATGATGTGACCTAACGTAGCACTAATAACAACCATGAAGAAACTAAACTTTTAGGATCAAGTCTCAAGTTTACATATCTGTATTCAGATTCATCTGTTCTCTTCGTACGAAGCTGTATTAAAACAAAGATTTTTTTAAAACATCTATTTTTGTTTCACACCTACTGTCACTCACTGGCTATTTTCTATTTGCATACACAGCAACAGTATTTCATGTGTCTGCAATATCCTGTCACACGATCACTTGCTATATTAATTTAAACCACCACTTCCTATTATTCATTTGAGATGACTGCCTTCCCTAAAGCAAGGTCTCTATTTTTCCAAACACTCCAGCATACACAGAATCCATTCTATTTGCACAGCACAAGCTGCTCTATTCGTAGCCAGCTGCCACAAATGGCTTTGCTCCAATTATCAGAGCACTACGTCTTGTGCTATGTGAGTGTAACTGGTATAATACAAAAAGGGTTTCCTTATCAAACAGACTACATGGGTCAGTTAAACTTAGGGTATTTTTTCCACAACTGAACTTTCTTTTAAAAAACACAACCAACCAACCCTGACACATTTGCAAAAGCACTCCAGTATTCTGCAATATTTTGTATGTAATTCCATACAAAGTTTGTTTACCATTAGTTCAGACATCAATTTTCACTCTTAGAAATATCTACTGCTCCAGTATTCATAACTTTCCAGTGTGTACTAGCAACCTTCTGCAGACTCTCCATTTTTATTTCAAAACCATACAGCTTTCTAATCCAGATGGCTATCTCCTTCCATATGTGAAAAAAGCATAAAAACAGTTCCTGTGTTTTAAATGCAAAGGCAGGAGGTTGCACTCTCTCTGATGCTACCAGGATATACTGTTTTATGTTGCTACTTTGACAAACATTACAGATTAATAAATGTGGGCAAGTTCTGTCTGTCCTCCACTTTGGAAAGCTCTCAAGCAGAACTTAGATGCTTTTGTAGGAGTAAAACCTAGGAGAAATGCTTCAAGAATTTTAACTTGTTGAAAATACCATGGCAAATGTAAAAATTGCTGCTTTGAGGGCATAAAGACAGACAGAAAGCACCACTTTTTATTCCAACAACTAGAATCTGCATTTGACAGAGTTTCAAAAAGCAATTGGGAGCATGACTGCAACAAGTCTAGGCACATTCAACCTAGATACCAAATCACCTGAAGAGGCTTCCTTCCAGTTTTCCTGACCTGTTCACAATGATTTTGACTTAAAATAAGATAAACGGTGCGGGGGGGAAATGGTAAAGCACAGACGTCAAAACAGCTCCCACCTCAAAAGGGGAAAAAGCCAGAAATGTGAAAGCTAAATAAATTTATTAACAGCAGAAACATTCTAATACGGATTTACAATCACACTGGTTCAGTTTTCTTACATATCATTATAATAGATCACTGGGAACAAGATAAATGCATCCAGGGTTATATGAATGGAAAGACTGATGTATTCGTGCTTATCTTTGCTTAAACACTTGCAGTTACCAATACCCCAACCTTCAACAGTGTTAATCACATAAAAAAATTATTCTGCTGGTCTCTGATGGAGTGATGGAGCTAGTATGCAAGCAAGGTCAATGCAAACACCTGTATGGACCACCACCTCCACTATGACTTTCCATCTTGCAGTGCAAACATTTTCACAATGCAATATATAATCTCACTAGGTCTAAATCATAATGCCTTCAATATTTACACTTGGAAGTACCAACACCAAATGCTTCACACATTGCAAATCACTGTTATCCAACTCTACTAATTACTTGTACTCACTATCCATCAAAATCCTAACACAAAGGAGTATAAGTAAGGAGTATAAATAGTATAAGTACAGAGCATAGATAGTATAAGTATGTAGTATAGAATCATTTAGGTTGGAAAAGACCTTTATGACCATCAAGTCAAATAATTAACCTAAATCTACCAAGTCTACTATGAAACCATGTCATTGCACATCATGAGTGAGGATAAAGCAGCATGGAGATTAGAATTTAAGTGTTTCAATACTAAAAAAGGCTTTAAATATAGAACACCCTATTGTTAAGCTACACCCTACTGTTAAGCTCAAGATTTATCCTAGTACTTCTAAGTAAAGTAAGTGAAACATTCACGTCTTTCTTATCACTCCAGAAACACAGGGATGCTGATGCTGTACCATCATACCACAAGATACCTTTCCAGAAGTTACAATCATAGAATTGTTTAGGTTGGGAAGGATCTTAAAGATCAGATCCACTTAACTGTACTGAGCCCAACACTAGGGACATCATGTCCCTAAGTCCCATATCTACACAGCTTTTCAAGACATCCATGGATGGCCATTCAACCACCTCCCTGGGCAGCCAGTTAGAATGCCTGACCACTCATTCAATTAACAAGTCTTTACTAATGTCTAACCTCAACTTCCCCTATCACAAATTCAGGCCATTTCAGAGAATCACAGAATTATTGAGGCTGGAAAAGATCTCAAACATCATCAAGTCCAGCCTATGACCACATCACCTAGACCATGGCACTAAGTGCCACATCCAGTCTTTTCTTAAATGCCTTCAGGGATGGGGACTCCACCACTGCCCTGGGCAGTCCATTCCAATGTCTGATCACCCTTTCCAGCAGGAAGTGCTTCCTAACATCAAACCTAAACCTCCCCTGGCACAGCTACAGGCCCTGCCCTCTTGTCCTATCACTAATTGCCTAGGAGTAGAGCCCAATCCCCACCTAACTACAACCTCCCTTCAGGTAGTTACAGAGAGGGATAAGGTCTCTCCTATGGACTCACTCCAGTACCTCAGTATCTTTCATGAAGTGAAGGGCCCATAACTGCCCACAGTACTGAAGGGGAGGCCTCACCAGTGCCTAGTACAAGGACAGAATTACATCCCTAGCCCTGCTGGCCACACTGTTCCTGATACAAGCCATTGGCCTTGCATGTCACCTGGGCACACTGCTGGCTCCTGTTCAACTGGTGGTCAACCAGTACTGCCAAGTCCCTCTCTGCCAGGCCGCTCTCCATACACTCATCCCCCAGTCTGTAGCCCTGCAGGGAGTCATTGTGGCCAAAATGTAGGGTCCTGAACTTGTCCTTGTTAAACCTCACCCCACTGGCCTCAGCTCATTGACCCAGCCTGTCCAGATCTTTCTGCAGCATCTTCCTTCCCTCCAGCAGATCGACACTCCCCCCCGAACTTGGTGTCATCTCTGAATTCACTAAGGGTAGATTCGATCCCCTTATCCAGGTCATCAGTAAAGATGTTGAATAGAACTGGGCTCAGTACTGATCCCTGGGGGACACTACTGGTCACTGGACACCAGCTGGATGGGGCACCATTCACAACCACTCTCTGAGCCCAGTCATCCAGTCAGTTTTCAATCCAGAGGACAGCGTACTCATCCAAGCCACGGGATGCCAGCTTTTCCAGGAGGGTGCTGTGAGAGACTGTCAAAGGCTTTGCTGAAGTCTAGGTAGACGACTAACACAGCATTTGCCTCATCCACTTGGTGGGTCACTCAGCCATAGAATGAGATCAGATTGGTTAGGCAGGACTTTACTTTCCTAAAGGCTGTGTCTGATCTCCTGGTTGCCTTGTACATGCCACTTGATGGCACTCAGAATGATCTGCTCCATACCCTTGCCAGGCACTGTGGTCAAGCCTAGACTTCCCCGGATCCTCCTTCCTGCCCTTCTTCTGGAGGGGCACCACATTGGGACTTCCCCAGTTATCCAGGACTGGTGATAAATGGAGTGCAGCTTAACTATCTCCGCGCCAACTCCTTAAGCGTCCTCAGATGAACCTCATCCAGACCCATGGACTCGTTAGCATCTAAGTGGTGCAGCAGGTCACTAACTACTCCCTCCTGGATTAAAGGAGGGATATTGTGCTCCCCATCTCTGTCTACCAACTCAGGAGCCCAGTTACCCTGAGGATGGCCAGGCTTTTTGTTAAAGAATGAGACAAAGAATGTATTAAGTATCTCAGCCTTCTCCCTGTCTTCAATTACTATGTTCTCCCCTTCATCCAAAAAGGAGTGGAGATTTTCCCTGGCTCTCCTTTTGTTATTAGTCTTTTTAAAAACACTTTTTATTAACCTTACCAGATCTGGCCAAATTAAATTCTAACTGAGCTTTTGCATCTCTAATTCTCTTTCCACATGACCTTACAATATCCTTAACTGCTTCTTGATTCACCTGCTCCTTTCCAAAGCTGATACACTTTTTTTTTTCCTGAGCTCTTGCAAAACCTCCCTGCTCAACCAGGCTGAGCTTCTTCACTGCCAGTGCACTTTTTGGCACATGGCAGCAGCCTGCTCCTGAGCCATCAGACTTCTATCTTGAAGGATGTCCAACCTTCCTGGACTCCTGTATCTTTCTAGGGCAGCCTCCCAAGGGACTTTGTCAACAAACCAGTCTCTTGAACAGGCTAAACTTTGCCCTCCAGAAGTCCAAGGTAGCAGCTTTAGTAACCCCTCTCCTTGTTTCTCCAAAGATTGAAAACTCAGTCATCTCATGATCGCTGTTCCCTAGACAACCTTTACCTCCCACAAAAAATCCTCCCAGTTCACAAGAAGCAGGCCCAAGAGGACACCTTCCCTGGTCAGCTCTCTCACGAGTTGTGTCAAGAAGCTACCTTCAACACACTCCAGGAACCTCCAGGACTGCTCTCTCTCTGCTGCATTTTATTGTCAGCAGACATCAGGAAAATCTAAGTCCCCCATGAGCACATGGGGCAGCAATTTTGAAATCTCTTTCAACTGCTAATAAAAAAATGTAATTCTGTTTCTTTATCCTGATTGGGTGGTCTGTAACAGATACTCACCACAAAATCACTCTTGCTGGCCTTGCTCCTGATTCTTACCCATAAGGCCTTAACACTATTCTACACTTTCATAAGTCTAACATAAAGGGCCACTCCACCACCTCTTCTTCCTTGCCTACCCCTTCTGAAAAGTTGATACCCATCAATTGCAGCACTCTAGTTGTGGGAGTCATCCCACCAGGTTTCTGTGATGGCCATCATATCAGTTTTCCTTTTGCACAAGTCTCCAGTTCCTCCTGTTTATTGCCCGTGCCCATTTCCTCTTGTATTATCTATCACTTGTTACAAGAGACCAACACCCATCTTTCTGCAACCTCCTTTCAGTTAGCTGTAGACAGCAATAAGGTCTTTCCTCAGCCCCCTTTTCTTCACACTAAGCAGCTCCAGTTTCCTCAGCCCCTCCTCATAAGGCTTGATCTCATGACCCTTAACCAATCTTGTTGCCCTTCTCTGGGCCTGCTCCAGCACTTCAATGTCTTTCTTAAACTAAGAAAAAAAACCTGAGCACAGCACTCGAGGTGTGACCTCACCAGTGCCGAGTACAGGCACTGTAGTCCCTACTCCCGCCGGCCACATTATTTTACAAAGTTTACAAAAGCCACCCACGTGCCACCTGCCCAGACGGGTCTGCTCGGCCGTTTCCAACCCCGTCCCGCCAATTCACACTCAGCCGGGGATAACAAAGGTCGCTCCCGCGGCTCCCCGCAGCCGCGGGACTCGTCACTTACAGCGCCCCGGGGTGCCGCTGTCCCACAGGACGCTGTCCCTCAAGGCGCTGCAGCGACCACCGGAGCCGCCCGTCCTGCGCTCCGCAGCCCATCGCCTCACGGAGAGCCTGGACGGCAAAACATCACCGATACCGACGCCACCGCCCGCCCGAACCGAGGCCCCACCATCGGCCCCACCGCAACCCGGCATCACGTTCGGGTAGGGTAGAGACAGAGGCAGGGTAGGATCGCACAGGCCTCACACCTGCCACTCACCCGCGTCCCCACTCGTTCCTGCGGAGCGCCGATCGCTACCCCGGCCAACTCGCCGCCTCTGCCCGCTGCCGCCGATTCCGGCTCTCCCACCACACACACGGAAGGTCCCACCTCCTTTGCACCGCCGTCTTCTACTATTGGTCGGCACCAGCGCCGGTCACCTTGCGTCAGCGGAAGCGCGACGCTGTACCCAGCCTGCCCCGGGCGTGTGGTGCTGCTGGTGTTGACCCGTCGGCCCGTCCCGGTCCGTCCCGCACTGCACCATGGGCACCCTCACAGGCTGACCTCCGCTGTGCTGGGTAGGTTCTTGTCGCATCCGGGGAAAGGAGCGGGAGGGTTCGCCGAACCTGGTGTTGTGTGCGGCCGCGGGGGCCGATCATCAAGTCCGGGGCCTCTGCGGCGGGCAGAGGCGGCCGGGAAGCAGCTGGGGCTGTTGCTTAGAGCTGGAGGGGCCGTGAGTGTCGCCAGGTGGGTTTGCTTGTACCGAGATCTGAACGGAGCCGCTTGCCTCAGCCGGGGTTCAGGAGGAAGGGCCGTGCGTTACCTGGGTCTGCTCCTGGGTGAACTCCTGAGCCAGGCAGCTCTTCTCACCTCTTGACTGTGCTGGAAACGCCTTTAAAAATAAATTGTAAAGCTTTTCACATAGTCCCTGGTGGGGTCTGGTTGCCCAGTCTTGTTGTCCCAAAGTTTTGTAGCTAGGTAAGTGTTTAAGATGTTCAAACCATAGATCCTTTTCATGTATGTCTTTGACTCAAACAGACTGGAAGGCTTTTCTACCTTTCCTGCTGGTATTGTCACCTTTACTGAGCAAGTTATGATCCTGTCTAATAATTGCCTTGTGTTGTTTAAGTGAGTATGTAGAGATAAAAGTGATGGTACTCTGCTAGGTTATTACATCCCCATTGCATGGGACAGCAATGTAGCAAGTAGTTGAATACCTTTGTCTGGGAATAAGAAAAGGTCTAGAGGACAGGTGTCTTCAGAGGAGCAGCTGAGGGAGCCGGGACTGTTTAGTTTAAAGGAGGCTGAGGGGAGACCTCATTGCCATCTATAACTACCTGGAAGGAGGTTATAGAGAGGTGGGTGTTGGTCTCTTCTCACAAATAGCAAGTGATAGGACAAGAGGAAATAACCTCAAGCTATGCCAGTGGAAGTTTAGGTTAGATATTAGGGAAAAGTTCTTCACTGAAAGGGTGGTCAGCATTGGAATAGGCTGCCCAGGGAGTAATCGAATTCCTATCTCTGGATGTGTTTAACAGCCATGTAGATGCAGAGCTTGGGAACGTGGTTTAGCAATGGATGGTGGAGTACGTTAATGGTTGTACTGGATGATCTTAAGTTATTCTATGAGTCTGTGAAAGAGGAACATGAGTTTGGCTTCCTCTTTCACCACAGACTTTTGGTTATAAGCTTGACGCAAGCTCCTGTCACAACTAATCGTTTTTTGATTTCGGTATAAACTCCATTGATCCTCTCTGGCATTTTAAGGATCAAGATAGAAGAACTCAGACGAATTGGCCTGAGTGAGTGTAACTTGAGTAACTTACCCATAAATCATTTATATATGTTTTAATTTATTAAATTGCAATTTCGCTCTTGCTGTGGTATACTTAAATGCAAAACCTTGTGCTTAAGTTGAAATGTTGATATTAAGTTATCAAAATATCAGTGAATTCATTATATTTGATGCTTCAGAGGTATATGAAGTATTTTGGTGGCATCCTTATGTGTTCTGGGATAGAGTAGAAAATGCAATTACTGAAATTAATCGTTGTCTTCTCTTGTGGTGTTTTCAGTGTGAGAGGCAGATGCTGCATTAAGGGTGTTAGATTCAAGCAAAACGTGCTTGTGTACCCAATGTGTTTTGCAGGAGACTTAATCATTGCTGACAGATGGCTCTTGTCAAAGAATGGCTTCTTTTACTTGGAGTTGTTGCAAAAGACAAAGAAGACTGATTTCAAGAAGTTATAGTAAGGAGAGACAACTCCTGCCTGAAAGTTAATATGTGAGAATGATAAATGAAGAAGGCATTAATATTACAGAGAGGCTATTACATTAATGGGAGTTATGCTCAACCCCTTGGAGATAATGTACTGGCTCCTGGCTGATGCTTTAAATAACTAGGTATTAACCTGAAGATCAGGAATGCCCCATAAAATGATTCAGTACAAACCAGAAATGTTTTGATTTGTTTGGGACACCTGACAGGATATGGAAGTCAAACTGTACATGACTCTCAAGTGAGACCAAGCAAGCAGAAAGCTCTGATGATTTTGGGAAGTTTTTGTCTTTTCTTGTCAGCCCATGAAAATGTATAAAGCAGAGCGACTGATGATCAAAGAGAAAGAAAGTGATGAAAATGTTGAGCTTGTATTGGACCTTTCTATGAATTTATAAAGCTCCTGACTCTGAGCCTTGTTGTGATGAGCCTCCAGATGAGATGTGTTACACACTTCCACCCATCCAGCTAGAAAATATCAAACCAACAAATGTGAAGCTGAGATGGCAAGGCTGGCATCTATAAATTGAGAGAAGAAAGCACCTTTTTTATGTGGTGTTGGCCCTTGATATCCCACAGGTGCTTCATGGTGGTTACAACAAAAATTTTGAAAGATTGATGGCTTGGTTATAGCAGAGTTAAAACTGACACAGGATGTTTTTTAATTTTTTTGGGGTGGGAAGAATTGTGCTGGTAGTTGCATCTGAAACTGCATTTATACCCCAGTTTCATAATAGATAAGAAATCGGCATTTTAACATGCTCAAGCTTTTTGAGAGATTGTTTTTGGTAGGATATTATTTTTGTATGTTCTGCACAAGGCTTAGCAAAGACAATGAGGCTTTTAAGTAGATAGATGAATGACCCAAATATCGCCATTGTGCAAATTTGTCCGTGCATCTGCTGGCTTAAATATTTATAAACCATGCCAGTGGCCCCTTAGTATTTAGAAAAGCATGTCCTCCTGCAGGTCTGGGGAAATAACTTTTCCTGGAGTGGCAAATTTGAACCTTTGCCATATTGATCATGATCATGTCAATAGCCTTACAGCTACCCCTCTTTTATTAAAAGTGTGCTGGTCAGATATGTCGAACACAGTAAGAAAGAAATCCTATCTCTATAATCCTAAACAACGCAAACTGCTGAGAATGTTTGAGCAGTTGGAGCAACAAGACACTCTGACTTAAATTTGTCCAGGGGCTGGAAACAAAGTTCAACATCAGCTATCTGTTAGCCAGTGCTCCAAGGTATAGCTCTTTCAGCTTGCCTCTGGAAAAAAAGTGGTGTGGAGCTGAAAATGGAGTCATTAGTAATTTCCTGTTGACTGAGCTGTTAGACCTGTAATAATATTCACCTTATCTTTGGGGGCTTGCACTGCAGTGTTGTGGAATGTGCAAGCTGACTACTTTCCAGTTGTGCCATTCTCACTGGTGTCTGTCCATTAATATGGAGCCTGCTTGGTCTCCCGTTAGAAGGTGCTGCAGCTTCTCCTCTCTTTTAGGCAAAGTTAAATTGTCATTGACAGCCTCACCTCTGCCATCTTCTCTCCTCTAGTTGCAATGTATTGGCAACGTAGCACAATGTGGCGCTGAAGTAGCTCTCCCCAAATCCTTTGTATCTGGTAACTGTACTTGGGGCCTTCTATTTGCCTGGCATGTTGCCAGGTCAGTCTGGTTAGGCTTGTCAAGGATACTGATGCCAAGCAGCAAGGAATCTAGGATAATGAATCCAGCCTGCGTAACACCAGATGCAATGTATGGCCTTTATTGCAAATTTATTCATTTACTTAACCTTTATGTTGCCATTTCTGCTCATGCCAAAGTTCTCTGAACATGGAATGCCTCAAAATTCAGTCACTGCTCAAACGAATCCAGCGAGCATATCAGAGAGGAGAAGCAAAACACTTGGATAATCAGTGCGTACTGGGAGTATCAGGTCTTCAGATGACTGAATCATAAACTACCAGAAAATAACCACAGCCGGATTAGAGTGTGGTATTAGTTACGTCCTTGGCGCTTGGCCAAGCAATCTGCTCAGGCTTGCTACCCAGAAAGTCCCCTAAGAAACCATGTACTACAACAGATGTTGATTTTTAATACTTGGGTTTCTTTTATCCTTCATCAGCTTTTGTCTGTATTTTTAAAATTAATTGATCTTGCTGAAGAGATGGCTTGATCCTCAGCTAGGAATTGGCTAGAAGTGCCAAGAAGCAGCAGTAAGGCTGTAGGAAACAGAATAAGGAGGTCGTAATTGGACAGAGTTGAGAGTGAGTTTTCTGTGCTATTGATATGCCCTCTCCAAAGGGCTGTGCTTTATTCTGATCTTAAATTTTACTTGCTCAGCTCTTAGGACCAAGCCATGGCTACAGAATGGATCAAAGGAAAGAAGTGTTTTGCACAGACTTCAGCACCACTTAAAATGTTGGAAAATGTCCAAACATGAGGAAAAACAGGATGTTCTGTTTTAAGTTAGTTCAGTTACACATCATCTAATACTAAGTGAAGAGTATGTAGTTACAGCAGTGTTCTTGCACTGATTCATGTGTCCAGGCATACCTCATTTCGAGAGCTTAAAAGACATTGGAAATGAAAATGGCTTTGAGATTACTTTTTATGATCAGTTCTGGGCACTTGCAGTTTCAGAGCAGTGTAGAAGTCTGTAGAAGCAATAAATACAAAAGGAAATCATTGCTGCTTTAGCACCTGAAATAAAATTTAAAGTCAATGTAATATCCCTTAATCCTTTGCACCCCACTCCCCCAATAATTAGGGAAGCTTTCTTTTCCACTTAACTGATTGTTAGTTATTCTGTGTTGAATGCAGCTGAGATGAAACTTGTCTAGAGAATCATATGATGCAGGTACTTAAACAAAGGTCAATGAGAACCCGGCATGTGGCTGCAAGGAGAGGAGGCAGTGGCAAACAGCTCAGGTCTGGGTGCCTGGGTTTTTTGGCTTTTCTTTCCCTTCTTCTCACATGAGGGGCTGCTGCTGCTCAAAAGCTCCTGAAGAGAGGAAAAGGGGCAGCAGGGTTACCTCCGTGCCAAGTGAAGTAGCAGGAGGAGCACAGAAAAAAAGGATAGGAGAGGACTACTAGGACAAAGGCCAGTAGGAAAACAGTGGGCACCCAGAGACCACACACAAGCATGCAGTGTTCAGGCAGGTGGTTGCAGTGAGTGCTGGAGCCTGGCACTCAATGTGGAGGATGGCCAGGACAGCACCTGTGTTAGGTGTGAGCAGATCAGAGACCTGATGAACATGGTGGCTGAGCTAAAAGAAGAGATGGAAGGACTGAGAGCTATAAGAGACTGTGAAAGGGAAATTGACTATTTCCGTAATGTAATATCTACAAAACCTGCACTGGGGTTAACTCTTAGTGGATCAGGGGGTCCAATATCCTCCCACCAGCCAGTCTCTCAGCCTCCATGTAGTAACCCACAGGAGC
>JAOXOE010026340.1:0-22117 GCA_028565055.1 Phoeniculus purpureus
CGGGGCGGGGCAGGGCCGGGCAGAGCCCCTGTGAGCAGCCGGTAAGTGCCCCGGGGGTCCACTGGTGCCGCCCGGTTGGGGTCTGTGGGGCTGCGGGAAAGGGAGGCGACTTCAGCCGGGAGCCATCGGGAAGGAGCAGAGTGGGGAAAGCCGGAGGTCTTGAGGGCGGGTGGGGCTGAACCTGCCGCGGGGCATCGCGGCCGCCCGGCCCCAGCGCGGATTGTTTGAAGAGGGGTGGAGGGATGGGGTGAACGGCCTTTTGCTCGACGCTGCCCGGAATCCACTGGGGTATCCGGCCCGGAAACGGCCCCGGGGCAGGGGGTTCGACAGCGGTAGCTTCCTCGGCTGGGACCGTGGGAAGTTGGGAGCCGGCCGTGGCCCGGCTCCAGCCGCGGCCGGTGTTGGGCTCCTGCCCGCCCTGAAGTGCCGCCGCGAAGGGGAAAGGGCACGGGGTGAGCGGCCGCAGCCGTGAACGGTGACAGCGTGACCGGCTCCGAGCTGGGGAAACTGCCCCACAGGTGCTGTCTAGAACCAACCCCAGCCCTCACTGTGTCTGATGTGTCAGGTGTGAGGGTTTGTTTCGCCCCTTTGGACTGATCCCGTAACCGCTCGGTGCCAGGAGCGGTGTCTGCGCCCCGGGCGTGTCTGAGCGCAGCCTCGGAATTGGGCGGCTTTTATGAATGGGGAGCCCTGGTAACTCGTGACTGTGCCCGGCTCGTATTTACAGCTCGGGTAGTGCACAAAGAAGAGTCACAAAATCGTCCTCTGCAGAGAAAGGCGCTAATAGCATAGCTCACAGCGTTTGCGTGCGTCTCTCCATCGTTACTGCCCGTGGCTGGTCTCACTTGCTTCTTTCAGTGTGTTCCTGTTCTCACCAGGTCCAGAAATGGATCCGATTGTAGCAATAACATCAGTCTGTGCGCGGTAATTTAATTACGTTGCCCAAAGAGAGACAGTTCTGAGAGAATTACTAGCTGCAGAGGTTAGCCATGAGAAGGGACTATGTCTTTTTTACACCTGTGGGTGTTTTGTCCTTACTGTCATCCCTTTGATTTTCAATTTGAAGCATGACAGATTGATTTTTCTTGGATCTCCCTTGTGTACAGAGGAAAAATACTCTTCTTTTGTGGATGGGGGAAAAAAAGACTTTAGTTTATGGAAAGAAACAGCATTTTTCAACTTCTGAGAACACATGCCTTGTGTAACTGAGGCTTCTCACAGGACAAAGGGCGATGGGTGTAAGCTGGGACATAGGAGGTTCCACATAAATGTGAGCAGGAACCTCTTCCCAGTGAGGGTGACAGAGCACTGGAAGGGGCTGCCCAGGGAGATTGTGGAGTCTCCTTCTCTGGGAACATTTAAAACCTGCCTGTATATGGTCATGTGCGACTTGATCCCGCTGTGGTGGGGGGATTGGACTAGACGATCTTTTGAGGTCCCTTTCAATCCCTAATGATCCGTGATTCTGTGGTCCACACACAAGTGAAGTGGTATAGCAACAATTTATTGTTGTGTTTATGGTATTGAGACCACGGCTCGAGTACTGTGTCCAGTTTTGGGTACCACAGTGTGAAAAAGACAAGGAAGCATTAGAGTGAAGACAGGGAAGGGCAAAAAGGCTGTTGAGGGGATGGGAGAACAGGTCTGATGAGGAGAGGCTGAGGGAGCTGGGATTGTTTAGCCTGAAGAGGAGGCTGAGAGGAGACTTTTTTGCCATTTTACAGCTACCTGAAAGGAGGCTGTAGGGAGGCCAGTGTTGGCCTCTCCTCCCAAATAACTGCTGACAGGACAAGAGAAAATGGCCAAAAGTTGCACCAGGGGAAGTTCAGATTGGAATGTAGGAAAAAATACCTGTAGTGAAAGAGCAGTTAAACACTGGAACAGGCTGCCCAGGGTAGTGGTGAAGTTCCCATCCATGCAGGTGTTCAGAAGGCAAGTAGATGTGGCGCTTTGGGACATGGTCTAGTGGTCATGGAGGTGCTGGCCTAAAGGTTGGACTTAATGATCTTAGAGATCCTTTCTAACCTTAATGATTCTGCCATTCTGCGATTATTTTTTTTCTCCGTACAAATAAGACACCAAATTACAGAAGCAGCTTCTTCACATTTTAATTCCAAAACTTCTCCATGGGCTTGTTCTCAAGCAATTAATCCCTTAACAAATATTAGCTTAGTCTGTTCAAGGACATTATAATGATACAATACAATATTCCTGAATAAAAGTGTTACTGGGTATCTATTGCAAAGCTGAATAGTGTTGATGGTGCCATGTCTTCATATATGTATATATGCCTGAGAAGGATGTTATGAAAGAAAATGAATTAAAAAATAAAAACAAACCAAAAAATTATAGTGTAATGATAACTGTAGTCTCTTGGCTACTGATACAATGAAGTTTTATGCGTTCTCTTTGATTTTTACTTGTGCTTGTGGCTAGGACTGTGTTCGTACCCATCTAAGCCCTTGATAAGGCTTGTTTTAAAAGCAGAGCTTTATTTATGACTTACTTGGCCAAGTATTTGTAGTGATTTTTGGTGGTTTTGGGGGATGCTACTTTTCTTAGGGTGATTTGGTTTGTGTACGTGTGGTTTGGGGCCTAGGGTTTTTCATTTGATTGGAGTCTTGGGTTAGCTTTGCTCTTCAGATACCGTGTAGTTGCCGTTACCTGACTAGCTCATTAACTCCACCGTGGAATCTCAGAACCTGACGTTCCTTTCTGCATCTGTCGCTGTTGGAGTTTTGTCTCCTTTGCTAACGTGACTCATGGCAGTGAGAAGGCAAATGGAGAGGCCGTGGAGCTCCAAACGCGTACAGGTACGCGTGCTGAACCCTTTAGGTTTCTAATCGCGTCGCTGGATGCACGTAATTGATAATGATACATAGCGCAGAGAGATCTGCTCCACTTGAAGAGCAGCCCTGTGGAAATTCTGAACTGTTCAAAATGGAAGGTTTTGTTGTCATCATCAGACAAGACTTTGACTGCTTTGACCCTCCAAAAACATGTGCCACGTACTTTTCCAAGGAGTGGAAATCACGCAGATGTTAATTTTAGGGGCAAAGGGTTTTTCACGCAAGAATACGTTATATTAAAAGTTCCAGTCTGTCTAATGTTTAACTGCTAGTTTTCTTCAGGACTGCTAAACATCTTCCAGGTTTAAAGTGGAACAGGCCAAACCAGTCTTTGTTTGCCATTGTGGAAGGCCAAACACAAAGTTCTCCATGTGGACGTGGGTCATCCCCCAAATTAGTACAGACAATGGGATTGAGAGCAGCCCTGCAGAGAAGGACTTGAGGATACTGGTGGATTTAAAAGTGTGCATGAGCTGGTAATGTGCTCTTGCAGACCAGAAAGTCATCTGTGTTGCATGAAAAGTGGCCAGCAGGTTGAGGGAGGTGGTTCTCTACTCCTGCTCCACTGTGGTGAGATTTCACCTGGAGTGCTGTGTCCAGCTGTGGACCTTCCTGCATGAGAAAGACATGAAGCCCCAGAGAAGGGCTATTTGGGTAATCAGAGGGTGGGAACACCCTGAAGGCTGTGTGAGAGTCCGGGTTGTTCAGCCTGGAGAAGGCACCAGAGAGATCTTGTTGCAGCCTTTCAATGTGTGAAACAGGGCTTACAAGAGCAATGGAAAGTGTCTTTTACTAGGGACAGCAGTGACAGGACAAGGAGCAATGGTTTTAAACTGCGAGAGGGTAGATTTAGGAAGAAATCTGTTATGATGAGACTCTGGAACAACTTGCCCAGAGAATCTGCGAATGCCCCATGATTAGAAGCATTCATGGTCAGGTTGGATGGGGCTTGGAGCAACGTGATCAAGTTAAAGATGTCCCTGCCCAAGGTTAGTTGTGTCTAACTCAAACCAATTCTATGATTGTTTTTGGGGTTTTCTGAGGAGTGTTTCATTTTCTCTAGTATCAGTGAAATAATATCACAGAATGTGAGGGGGTGGAAGGGACCTTGAAAGATCATCCAGTCCAACCCCCCTGCCAGAGCAGGACCACCTAGATTAGGTCGCAAATGTTTTGCTTCTCCAGACTGTATTAATATGTTTTTTAGATATGTGTGTGTGTATCTAGTCATCTGTCTCGCTTCTAAAAATAATCATTGCAGAATGCTACACAAATAAGTGTAGCTGTAGTGGAACATCTTCAGTTTATTAATCCAAAATTAGTCCATCTTCAGTTTAGGAGTCCAAAATAACTTCGGAGAAAGATAGGTACTAATCCTTTGCTTTTTTTTTGTCCTTTAAAAAATATTATTTTAAGTTCTTTACCCTTTGTGCTTTGTTTGACCGTGCAGTCCTTACTTTCTGCTTTATTTTTAGTCTCACATACTTTAAATTGTACTGTGAAAATAGAAAAGAAATTTTAAAATTGTATGTGTAAAATCAGCCAGGGTTTGCTTGGTGTAGAAAGGTGGTCCGAGGGATTCCTCGCTGTGTCTCCAACCTTCTTCCCTGTTCTTGTTTTGAGTAAAAAAGCAATTTTCAGGAGTTGCAAACATATCTCGTGTTACATAGATTAACATTTCAAATTTACATTTACAAGTAAGCCAAATTCTCTTTGTTCTCAAACAAGAGAATCACCAAGTTTTGAGACAAGACAAACGCTAAAGCTAATTCGCAGTAGCGCTGACGTCCTTGAATTTCCTTGAGTTACTCAAGGTTATTTCCATTTAACGCGTGTGTTTTGATCTGTATTTTTTTTTATTTACTTTTTACTATATTTTGGTTTATATTTTGGGCAAGTCAATCCTGAACTGACTGCTGAAGGGTTATTGCAGTAAAAATACAGTAACGGGCTATAAGTGGATTACAGTGGGGTACGAGAAGGGCCTCTCTGCTGAATGCCTGGGATGCTCGGTTGGCTTTATGGGGCAGCTGCGGGACAGTGTGTTCTCTAGAGTTCACAGAATCACAGAACATTAGGGGTTGGACAGGACCTTGAAAGATCTTCTAGTTCGATCTGTCCGCCACAGCAGAATCACCTAGATCTGGTCGCACAGGATCATGTCCAGGCGGGTTTTAAACGTCTCCAGAGAAGGAGACTCCACAGCTTCCCTGGTTCACCTCTTGTAACTTTTTCTTGTTTAACTTTGTACTGACCAGGAAGATGAGGGGCCAAAATGAATGGGGTTAATGGTTGGACTTGATGATCTTGAGGGTCTTTTTCAAACTGAGTGAATCGGACTCCCTAAAAGAGAGTTTTGTGTTGGTACACAGCCTTACACCTGGCAATCGCTACTTGCACGCAGCCTGCAGAGTAGTAACATTAGTCTTTGTTATTAGTCATAACATTAGTCATTAGTTAGTGTGGTTTAAATACTAGAGCATGACCACAGAGGCAGTAGGTTATTAATTATATATAAAATCATAGCGTTGGAAGGGACAGAGGTCATATAGTCCAATGCCCCTGCAACAAGCAGGGACATCACTCACTAGACCAGACTGCCCAGTTATGTGCAGATTTCTGTGCTGGAGCAGACTCAATTAAATCTCTGAAATTTTCCCTGCTGAAGGGAGTTTCCCAGTGCCTTGTGCTTATATTTTGACCTACCTAAAGAAGTTACAGGATGCATAATCTGGAGGATTCTGTACCTTCTTTCTGTCTCTGACTGAACACAGTGACCCAAAGGGGCAGGGGGCAGTGGGGATAGATTCCTGCCCTGCACAACAGACGAGTCTCCTTTGCAACTACCCAGCCTTACTGGGATGAAGAGGCAGCTAAAACGCTCTGTGAGCAGCTGGAGGAAGTCTCACAGCCACAAACCTTTGTTCTCTTGGAGAACTGAACTTTCCAGATGTCTGCTGAAAATACAGTAGAGAGGAAACAGTCCAAGAGGTTCCAGGAGTGTGTTGAGGAGAACTTCCTGAGACAGCTGCTAAGTGAGCAGGTGGGGAAGGCTCCCTGCTAGACCTTTTTGTGAACGTAGTGGAACTTTGTGGGTGATGTGACAGTAGAGGCTGTCTTGAGTACAGCAATCTCAAAATGATGGGTTTGGATTCTTAGAGAAGTTAAGGAGGGAGTCAGCAGAGCTGCTGCCTTGGACATCTGGAGGACAGCCTTATGCTAAAGAGAGGGTTCCTTGGCAGGCAGCTCTGAAAGGCACAGAAGTCCAGGAAAGCTGCATGCTCTTCAAGAGGAGCATCTCAAAGGCACAGGGGCAGGTTGTCCTCATATGCCAAAGTATGAGATGGTGGGGAAAGAAAGTTTTGTCTGGAAATGAGCGAAAAACAGTATTTATGGCCAGTGTAAGACAGGGCAAGCTGCTCAGGAAGAAAACAGGGATGGTGTGATGTTATGCAGGGAGAAAATTAGAAGGGCCAAACCCCAAATAATACTTTATTGTTACTGCCGTAAAAGGCAATAAAACATGTTTCTATAAATACATGAGGAGTAAGGGGAATCTCTATCCTTTATTGGATGTGGGAGGAAACATGACTACTTAAGGGTGAGTGAAGGACCGAGGTAATTAATGCCCTGTTGGCCCCTGTCTTCTGTAGTAAGACCAGTTGTTCTTTGGCCACCCAGCATTTTAAGCTGGAAGATGGAGCAGAATCCAAGGGAAAATGGTTAGTGACCTGTTAGATACACAGAAGTCTATGGGGCCAGGTGGAATCCACCCAAGGGTACTTGAGGAAGATGACAGAAGTGTTCACCAAGCCATATCCCATCCTTTATCAGCAGTCCTGGCTAACTGGGGAGGTCCTTACTGACTGGAGGTTAACAAATGTGATGCCCATCTACAAGAAGGGCCGAATGAAAGATCCAGGGAACTAGAAGCCTGTCATTCTGACCTCAGTGCCAGGGAAGATTAAAGAGTAGGTCATTTTGAATACCGTCAGGTAGCACATACAGGACAACCAGGTGTTCAGGCACAGTCATCTCAGGATTATGGAAGGCAGGTCCTGTTTGACCAACCTGATCTGGGATGAGGTGACCCACTTAGTAGGTGATGGTTGACTTCTGTGAAAGTTGACTTAAACAGTTAATATATTGACTTTTTTTTCTTTTAAGTGAGAGCTGGGATAGACATAGAGTTTCAGGAGATAGTTTAGTGGTTAGAAGTTGTAGGGTGGATGGCAGGACTTGATGATCTTGTAGGTGTTTTCTAACCTTGGTCATACTGTTCTACGATTCTATTTTATTACTTGAAGAATGACACAGCTTTGGAGGTTTCAAAGCTATTTCTGAGAAAAATACACTTGAGATGAACATACACAGCGTTAATTATGTGGGTACAAATGGGGTAGTCCTCGACTGAATTCTCTGCATTCAGTTGCAGTTCAATGTAAATAAAGTTGGAAACTGATTCTCTGCCTCAAGTACTTCACCGTATGATTGCTCTTCTTGGAATTCAGCATAGAAAATAATTAGATTTTTCTAGTTTATAAATACAATTTTGCTTTAAAAACAGGCCCTGCTCATTCTAATAGCATGTACTTTAATAGACTGTAGGGACATCGTGTCCTGTTTGCGTGCAGCTGGTTTTGGTCCTCATGGTGAATTGCTACAAATGAAATAATTTAGTAGAGAAAATTATATTTATATCTACTAGTTTGAGCTGTGTCCACTTAAGATCGCCAAGCTGCTTTCACGGATGTGGATTGAATGGCAGTCCCCCCCCTTTTCTTTTTTAGTTCAAATGAATTTCTAGTAGGAATTTTGAGAGCACAGTTAAAAATGATAAATTTATATCAAAGCTGTGTTGTAGGAACTCAAAATCTTACCCTGTTCAAAAGCAAGGGTGTGTTTTTTAGGGTGCACGGATAAAGCACTGGTAATGATGATGATGGAAATTGGGATATTTCCTGTTACAAACCAGGAAAATGGAGAAATAGATGAAAAATTATGAGGAAAGATCATGGCATAACTCGTCTGTGTTTCTGCAGTACCACAAATTGAAATACTGATTCTGTCAAAATAGGTCATAGATGTAAGGAAAGGAATTTTAAGTCTGTTGTAATTTACTAATGAACTTGATTGCTACTCTACCACTGTGATGCATAGTTGAGTATTTCTCTTTCTACCTTTTTTAGCTACTTGTGTGTGTAAGTTATTGAAATAATACTCACAGGGCTGGATACACAGACTAATTTGCAGCAGCAACCTGTGAATGCTGTTGCAATGGAATTTTCCTATGAAATGTTCTTTTCATTATTGCAGTGCCTGTGTAAATTACTCGCAGAATGGTTTGTTAGGATTTCTTTTTTAAATTTAAGTGGCTCTGCTGGGGCTTAAATCTCTTAAGAAGATTGGAGACAAGCATCTGCTTAGTCATCTCCAGTTGACTTTCTGTGTTGAAAGATTACAAGTACACGTGGAGAAATGTCCTGGTGTAGTAAAGCCTAAAAAATTTCTTGTTAGTCTGTCAAGATGGTGAATTTCACCAGTGGCTTGAGTAAATGGCAAAAGTTTGTAGCTGTGGAATTATATTTATTGGTTGGACTTGATGACCTCAATGGTCTTTTCCAACTGGAATGATTCTGTGATAAAGATCAAAGATCCAACTGTGCTAAAGTAGTGCAGGTTGTGTGCTTTTGACATTTAAAAGAATTTGACTGAAGCAGTTTCATTCACATTTGAAGTTATCTGTGCACCTATAAGGTGAGGATTTTGATGTTTTGATGCTCAGATCTCAAGTCACAGTTACAGACCAGGATTCGTGGGAGCAGAACACATGATTCTTCAGCAATTAGCACAATAAATAGTTCTACAGAACTGTAATACTGCATAATCCAGGCCTGTGCAAGCAGTGTGAGTTAATTAAAATTCCAAGATCAAGTGTTTGTTCTTTATGGAAGAGCTCCAGTTACTTGTTTTCTGGAGGTTTGTCTATGGAGGTTCATAGCCCACAGGGCTGAGACTTTACCAACTGCAGTTCAGTCAGTGCCTCTTAGTTGAGGCTCTTTTCCCTGACTTTCTTCAGGGTCATTAAGCAGATGCTTCATGTATTTAGTTCTCCATACGTAGAAGGATGTGTTCCAGAGAATGCTTGCACTGGAACTATTTCAGTAAGTCACCAAACTGGCCATTAAAAAAAAAAACCAAACAAGTAAAGGGACTTTATGTGGTGGTTTGTGTATTGAAATACGAGTTCTTTTTAATGTCTCATTCACCAACCTGTTAATTACTTAAAATTAAACTACTGTGGTAGTCCTTTATCCTATACAGGCTAGGAGAGTTAGTATTCACTGAGATGAAGTGGTTCAGTTGTGCATTCACTGAGATGAAATGGTTCAGTTGTGCATTAACTACCTGGATGAGGCAATGGAATGCGCTATCAGCAAGTTTGTTGATGACACCAGGCTGTGTGCAGGAGGGCAGAACTGCCTTCAGGGACCTTGACAGGGCAAAGGAACCTCTTGGTGTTTAACAGACAGTCTGACATTTGAAGCAATAATCCCATACAGTAGTACAGGCTGGGAACCAGCGGCTGGAAAGTGACATTGTGGCAAGTGGCATCACTTTCCTGGTGGACACCAAGTCGAATGTGAGTCAGCAGCAAAGCTTTACTTAGCCAGAATGAAGGCAGTACATGTGAGGTGTATTTCTGTCAGCTTGGCATTTGTGTGACCGCGTCTGACGTGGTGTCTGGTTTTGTGCTCCCCGGTATAGCAGAGATGCTAACAAACTGGAACAGGTCTAGACAAAGACTGCCAGGATAATTAGGAGTTAGGCGAACACAATATATAAAGAGAAGCTAGAGGAGCTGAGTGTCCTCAGTCATCACAGAACATTTGGAGGAGGATCTTCTTTTCTTGTAGTACAGAGAAGACAGAACCAAATTCTTGGAATGGCTCTGGAAAAAATTCCAGCAAAAAATGTTTCAAATAAACATTAGGAAAAATTTGCGCCATGAGAGTGATCAAATTCTAGGACTCTGGGGTCTCCATCCTTGGAGATACTCTGAGCTATTAATTGAGAATAGCCTTGAGCAGCCGCTGAAGCTTTGAAGACTGCCTTGGGTAGAGAAGTGAAACTGTTGACCCCCCAGAGGTTCCTTGCAATGTTAATAAGGGCTTGCTCCATGTCAGATGGTACAATTGCAGAACCAACTGTATTCTCCTTCTCCTGCACACAGCAGGTTCCAGCCCAGCCGAGCCATGTGGTTCATGAAGCTTTCTAGATGAGAATAATGTGTTTATCTTACGTAAATTCTACTACATGGCTCAAACCCTGGTTTTCAGCCTGCCTTCTGCATAGTGAAAGATGTTTAAGTGATTCATTTATCGTACTTTGAATTATCGCATCTCTCTAACAGAACAGACTAATCCCCAATGAGATGTCTCTTCCTAGAATTTTGTATTTCTAAATAATGGGAAGCATGTGCCTGTAAAAAGACTTTAGAGGGTTTTTTTTTCCTGCTGTGCAGAAGTAGCCTCATTTTTTATGCTTCCTTTCAGGCAAAGAAATAAGTGTATAACTGTAACTGCAGTACAGGCTTGTTCTGTTTTTTATTTGCTTGTTAATGTCGGGGGCTTGGGGACATTTTGATGTTTTGGGGTTGTTTTTTTTCCCGAATTCATAAACACAGACTTTGTCATTAGCAAGCTGCCTGAGGTTTATACTTATTTACTTAGTAAAGGAATAGAAAATTAAATCCATTTGTCAAGAATGGGAGTTATCAGCATGTACTGGCATAAAGTACCTTGTTGTAAGGTTTAACTAAAAGGGGCTAATTCAGGGGCTAATATCGTCTGTTGGATATTAGGAAGAAGTTCTTTACTGAGCAAGTAAAGAACAGGCTTTCCAGGGAGGGGGTGGAGTCGCTATCCCTGGAGGTGTTTTAGAAAATAAGTAGGTAGAGCACTTGAGGCCATGGTCTACAGGCTAGTGAGATGTTGAAATGAAGGCTGAACCTGATGATCCTGGAGGTCCTTTCCAGCCATAATGATTCTGTGGTTCTATGTTATTAAAATACAAAATGAGCAAACCAGAATCATAGAATGATTTAGTTGGAAAAGACCTTCAAGTTCATGAAACAAGTCATATCATTTGACTGTGATGGTAAAGTGCCAATTGATTTGGTCTTTGTTTCCTAGAAGTACCTTCTGAGTTCAAGTCATAAATCCTGTTGAGTTCTTTCAGTGTGTGTTCCTGTTTTATATATATATATATGGATGTGTAGGGAGAATCAGAGTTTTAAAATAAGTCTTTAAGAAGGTGACCAGTTGTTTGGTTTTTTCCTAATTCCCACACATTTTTATGTATTAGTCTCATTTTTCTTAAGTCCATCACAAGCCTTAAAAGGACAGGGAATTAGTTTCACTGCTGTATGTTGTGCTACCAGGGTAGCCCTGAGGATTTGCTAGTAACTATGAAGTTCGTTGTTTTGCAAATAAACGATGGTTCTCATTTCCCATGTGTGTGAGGGAAGAAATCCCAAACCCATGTGTTTTCTGGGAGTAATTCTGGTACGAATTACACAATTTCTAGCAAAACCAGACAGTATTTTCTGAGTGCCTTCAGCATGTTTTAGCTCCTTCAAAGAAATGGTGACTGACATGCAGATCAAAGCAGGCTGGGTTAATGTTAAATGGGGTTGCTCAAAAAGTTTCCTTTTGAAACCTAAAACCTCAGCATGAACTTGGGGGGAAAAAAAAGTATTACTCAGACACTCTATCCATAAACCCCTTCACATCTGCAAAGCCAGACAGTCCACCCTGACCATGCCCTGCTTTAGCAATTGTGTTCTTTATTCTCTTCAGTACTGCCTGGATCTGCTTCCTCCAGCTGTGTTTGAAGATTCCTGTAAAATTTTCAGACCTCAGTGCACTATTCTGTTTTCAACATGGATTAAATGGCACATGAGGCTGTAAAATGCAAAGTTTGGGGCTTTTCTTTAATATATTTTGCTGGTTTTATTGATTAAGGAAATGTTCCACAGACTCACAATGACATCCTGAGAACAAGCAAGTTATTGCATTAGGTGGATTATGCGCCTTTTAGAGTAGGTGGTTCCAGCATCCCTGACTCCTGGAACATTCCATCCCCTTGCCCTTCCACTGCTATACAGTCTGTTTTCATACAAACTACCATTTGAAAAAGGAGTCTTTGTATTTATTTAATCTCCATGTAAATGTGTGTTGTTGATGCCTCTTGTTAATCACGGCTGTTCATTAAGGTGCTTGCTTCAGAGATGCCTCTTCCTTTTACTGTAATACAAATACTGTTCCATTTCTCTCACTTGTCTGTTGCTCTTTTTCCCCCTTTTGAATCTTCTAATTGTTTAATGTAATTAGAACATGCAGGGTGTTACATGAATCCACAGGATGACACAAGATAGATTTTGTTAAAGTTATCTTTCTTTAAAACGTGTGCCTCTTGAAATTTTTAAAGACCTTAAGACTTACATCCTCTCTCCCCTGTTGATAAAATCTGCATATTCACCAGCAACTGAAAATCTGATGCACAGGTTGTTGCCCCGACAGCTCTCAGCCTATTACAAAATATAGTGCAGCAAAATATGCAATATAGGAGGGAAAGAAGGGATGGTTGTTGTTGTCCAACTTCTCCCTTGGACAATGATTTGATGTCTTTCCACCTAGGTCTTGCTTGCCTAGTGTGAGGCACTGGCACAGCATCTGCTCTTGCTATTAATGATCATCTGGTTTTGTTGAGATTAAAACTGGACCCAGACACAGGTTCAAGTTCAGCTGACATTTTTGGAAGGGGCTGGGGTGAAGTTGCAGTATCAGTTATCCGTAGGGAGTTTGTGTCCCAGTAGATGTTGATAGACCTTTGTGTGCATTTCAGCGTGGGCACTTGTACAAACAACCTTGGGCTTTGCATGGTTTGCACATTGTTGGTGTTTCTGCTTCTGTCTGCACTTCAGTTTAAACAAGCAGTTTTGAAAGTATTTCATAGGATCATGGAAGAGGTGGGTTAGAAACAGAAAGGGCAAGACCAGCTCTGGTGGTGATTAAAACCACTTCAGAAATTGCAGTCTTGAGTTTGTTGTACGATATTACAGAGTCATAGAATCATTAAGATTGGAAGAGACCTCCAAGATCATCAAGTCCAACCATCAACCCTACCCTCCAGCTCAATAAACCGTGTTCCCTAGTGCCAGATTAACGTGGGGGTTTTTTAAGTCTTCCAGAAATGATGACTCCACCATCTCCCTGGTTTAGTATCATAAAAAGATAATGGAGGCAGATTTCTAGCTTGCCAAGTGCATGCTTCATAATAACCATAGACATTCTATTTTCTGAGGCTTTCAAGGTGATCTGATAGAGGTTGCACACTGATCTGAGCAGTGACAAGACAAGAAGTGTAGGGGAAATATATGCAGTGTTGAGGGTTTTTGGGGAGTGCCTTCTCTTGTGATGCCTTTTACTTTGCAAGCAGGAATAACTAGTCTTGAATAAGCACCCATGTTTTATATTGCTTTGTCACTGGAGCACGTTTTTCCTAAAGCAGTCACCAAGGGATTCCTGAGCATCGCAACTGTGAACTGCTGAAACCAGTACAGCTGGTTCCCCCAGTTAGAATCATAGAATCGTCAAAGTTGGAAAAGACCTTCAAGTCCAACCATCTGCCCTACAGCCCCAAACCACTAAACTGTCTTGTGAAACACTATGTCTACCCATGTTTTTAAACCCCTCCAAGGAAGGTGTCTCCACTCCTTCTGTGGGCAGCCTGTTTCAGTGCCTCACCACTCTGTCAGTGAAGAAATTTTTCCTAATATCATCTAGTACCACTTGCTTTTGCTCCCACAGATGTGCACAATGAAACTGTCATCAGTGGAATTCTAACAAATTCCATATTCTTGGACCTTGCCAAGTGGATTTCTGTCTCACTTCCAGGCAACCACACAGAAGCAGCACCAGTATCTAGCAAATGATTCTTGAACTTTTTTCAGTGGTAGGTCAGGTTGCTCGAGAACAGCTTTTCCAGTCATGGTAGTGGAAGGTGAATGGAGAGATGGGGCGGCTTGACTGATGGCAGTGACATAAGTAGACTGAATTGCATGGTGTGAGGTGGCCATGTGGTATCTTTGGCTCTCTTACTGCTTCGCAGCCAGATTTGGCAGATGTTGGCTTAAAAGGCTTCCCTGACATGTCAACAGGTGTGACAAGCTCTGGAGGTAGCGGGAAGGGAATGCGTATCCCAATCACAGCAGCACCTCCTTGATGGGGAAAGCCCATGTGTAGATGTCCTCTGGTGTTGTGAACAGCAGTCAGAAATAGTGCTGGCTGAGAACCTGATGTGCAGTATCACTGACACACCAGTCAGGAGGATGACCTGGCCGCTTCTACTCTGAAGTACTCCTCTGGCTAGTGTAGCAACAAATAAAGGATACAGAGGCCCTAGAAGTCACTTTACCCAACCAGAAGTACTGGGTCCACTGGTAAACTGTCTATGATTGTAGCACTGTCAGTCATTCAGTTTGGGAGAGAAAGGTGACCTCATGGAAGACCTTGCTAAAAATGAGGACTGGGAGAAAAAGAGTTCGTGGGTGGTTGGAGTGGCTCTCCATGATGGGCAGAGTTGGGAGAGGGCCTCTGGGCTGGGGTGGTCTCGGTCCCCAGTTAGTGCAGGATATGCCTTTCCTCCAGGGGCCCTTGTCTAATGCCAAAGACCACTACATAATTCTCTCCCATTATCACAGAGGGTGAGTAATGGTGCTGTGACACAGTTTCTGTTTTGTTGGTTTGTCTCGCTTGTTTGAAGTTGTTTCCTTCTTGCTCTTGGGTGTAGGTTTAGTAAAATCCTTTGTTTCCCTAAAAACTGCTTCTTTGCCTGACAAATTCTACCAGAGAGCTGGCTGGTGTCCTTAAGAATACAAGCACAAACCCAAAGGACCAATCAAGCCCATTTTGAAACCAGGACACAACCTTAATGATTCTATGATAGTGAGATAAAGGCTTTTGCTGGGGCAGGTAACATTACTGTGTGGTCATTAGCAACCTGATATTGAACAGGCTTAAATCTGGCACGTCAGATGATCTGGTTCTGTAGCGATCCAGTAGAATGGCCAAATTACAATTAAGTATCTTCATAGTTACTCCCTTGGTGTGGACTGCAGTGTTCTGCTTTGGACCCAAATCATAAGCAGCATGCTAACGTATGCTTATAGTGCTATGATGGTGCTAATGTGCCTGACTGGTTTATCAAGCTGCGTAATTAGGGTTGAATGCTTAAATCTGTTTCTGGGTGGAGGAATTTTCTCTTTCAAATTGGGAAATCCAGTGGCATTTTCCAGGTATGTTTTCTCTATCCATGTGTATTCTCTGATGAGGCATCTTCTTGTTCTTCTCCAGCAAATGTGAAGTGGAGGACAGCAATGAATGACAGGGTTTACAGGCTATGGGAGGGCATGAGAATGGGGGAATCATGAGGAGGATAGGGCCAATTTTAATTCTTTTTTGAAGGTTTCCTTTTATTTGTTGTTGCTTTGAGGTGGAGATGAGCAAGGAGAAGAGAGATCTGCATACGTGATACCATTAAAGTTATCAGAGTAGGAGAAAAGACATCCCAGACTGCTTATTCTTTCATCTTTCTTGGCTCAGTCTTTCCTTGATAATCAGCAGCTCTCTGTAAGACAGGTCTTTCAAGAGAAAATGGGGAGGGAAATATTGAATAATCCAACATTATTAAAAGACAGAGTATCACCCCTCCATCTGAATGTAAAAAATATTCTAGATGTGTTTTACAGATTTCCTATGTTCTGGCTGAATCAAATAAGATGAGATTAATGCAAATACCATCCATTTATTGAGTACTGTCTGCCAAAGTGAGATGCTCTTCCTTGGGGAGGAGAGCCTCTAATTTTGTAGGTCTCATCTCATAACTGTCAATTTGTGTTGAATCAGAGAGTCATAGACTGGCTCAGGTTGGGAGGGACCTTAGAGATCACCAACGCTAACCTCCTTGCGACGGGCAGTGACACCTCTCAACTAGACTGGGTTGCTCAAGTCATCCAACCTGACTTTGAACACTTACAGGGAGGGTGCAGCCGTGTCCTCTCCAGGCAATTGATTCCAGATTCTCTCCACCCTTGTACTGAAGAACTTCCTAAGATCTAGTCTAACCCCACTCTCCTTCAGTTTCAAACCATTTCCCTTTGTGTTATAACCGGATCCCCTTGGGAAAAGTCCCTCTCCAGCCTTCCTGTAGGTTCTAGAAGGCAGCTATAAGAAGGCTTCTCTTCCCAAGGCTGAGCAACCCCAGCTCCCTCAACCTGTCCTCATAGCAAAGGTGCTTCAGCCCTGGGATCATCCTTGTAGCTTCGTCTGGACTCTCCAACAGTGCTATGTCCTTCTTATGTTGGGGACACCAGAAATGGATGTAGTGTTTGAGCTGGGGTCTCACAAGAGCAGAGTAAAGGGGGAGAATCCCCTTTCTCGCTCTGCTGCCCACCCTTCTCTTGCTGCATCCTAGGTTGGGCTGCAGGAGCACTGCCGCCTCCTGGTGAGCTTCTCATCAGTCAACACCATTAAGTATTTATCTTCAGGGCTATTCTCAACCCACCCTGCACCCAGCTTGTAATTGTGCCTAGGAATGGCCTGACCCAGGTGCAGCACCTTGTACTTAGACTTGTTGAACCTTGTGGAGACTCTTTCAGGTGATTTTTCTCAGTGCAAATATGCATTTCTTTAGTACAGTTCACCGTAATTAAAGCTGTGCAGAAAACCCTCAACATTTTGTCACGTTTAACTTCTTTAAGAACTAACCTGATGCCATATGGCCGTAGGTGAGTTAATATGATGCAGTTTTTAAAAGATTCTAAGACAGGCTTGCAGAGCAGCAGGTGTGTAAACCTTATGCCTGTTCCTGGAATATTAGTAGAAATGATGTGATGATCAGTCAACATTATAAGAGAAAGTCTGGTCGCACAAACTTACTGAATTTCTTTGAACGAGTTATGAGAGAGAATGGATTTGCTGTTATCTGCTTGGATTTCCAAAGGGCATCTCACACAATCCCTTGCTTTCAAGTCATTGATAGAGGGTCCAAGTAGCATTTGAAAAGGAGGGTTTGTTGCATGCTGAAGGTACTGATTAGAAGTTAGGTGTAGGAAAAGTTTTTGTGGTCCTAGAAGATTAATGATAGAGTGACAGATCAGTACTAGGACCTCTGCTCTTTGATGTCAGGCTAAATGAACAGAGAGGTTTTTGTTTTCCAATGTAATAAGAAATGGAAACAGTGGGTGCAATAGTTCCAGCGGATACAAGATGTAAGAATCTGGTGATCTGAGTGTTGTGGTTTAGCATATAAAGAATGTGATTCATATCAAAGAAAGACTGTAACGGAGAAATGTAACAGGGCATTAAAAAGAAAGGTTCAAAAGTAGGTCTGTCTTCACTAATACTCTCCACGCATGTGAGATGAAGTTTATGCGAGGCAGGACCTCCCTGTTTTATACTCCTAAACCTCTCAGCAATGTTAGCTGTGAAAAGAACGCAGAAAAAGTGAGCTGTGAAACTTTATTTCTATCATGGAACCTCTGCTTTCTTTACTTATGGCTCAGACTTTTATTATAAATACTAACTTTAAAGCACATTGTAGCATGCATTTTTCTTAAACTTGTGTTTTTATTAAACATGCATGTCAGGAAGTGTAGTAAAATTTAGTATGTAGTTTATATAGTTTATGCTTGTCTAAATTTTAGAAGGAAACTGGAGCGTTGTGTTGACAAGCAGCACAGATACGTAACAGGCTGCACAGGGAAGAGATGGAGGTCCATCCCTGAAGGGGTTCAAAAAACAGGTAGACATGATGTTTCAGGAAATGGTGAAGTGCTGAGAACTGATGTTGACCCGTGGATGATTCCTGTTTCCTGTGAGAGATTGCCAATGTCCAGATTCTTGTGAGGGAGTGTGGAGGAAAATACTCCCCTGGTTTGCTTTCTCAGAGGCAGGCAGCCTTGAGAGAGAATCTGGATTGGATGACAACAGGTGTTTGCTTCAAGGGGAGGAAGTTTTGAACAGCATAAAAGGGAGGCTTGCTTGCAGAGTCCGCCCCCCACTCCGGAAGATAGGGGTATGCTGCCTCTCTGAACAGGACTCTCCTCCCTCTACAGACAAGCTGCTGCAGATAATGAATCTAACCTGGATAATGGCATGGACTGTAAGTTGAATGGATATCTTCTATGGTGGATTTGGATGAGTTTTCTTTTTGTTATGAACTCTCTCATTACCTTTGGGTTTTCTGTCAGGGTATTTCTGGTCGGAGGTAGTCTCCTTTGTCTCCATGGTGATGGGTTATGTAAACTTATCCATAACACTATGCAGGAACCAATAATAAACTGTGCTTTCTGCTCACAGCTGTTCTCCTTGGGCTGTGTTAGAGACTTTTCAAAACATGTGGTTTAATGGTTAGGGGTTGTAGGATGGACAGTTTGACTTGCTGATCTTAAACATCTTTCCACAGAATCACAGAACATTAGGGATTGGAAGAGACCTTGAAAGATCATCCAGTCCAGTCCCCCTGCCAGAGCAGGACCACCTAGATCAAGTGACACAGGAACGTGTCCAGAGGAGGCTCCACAGTCCCCCTAGGCAGCCTCATCAACCTTGATGATACCTGAGAAGGTTTCAACAACAGAAAAATTGTCCTAAGAGACTTTCACAGTCTCAGTCACATCCTAGAAATAAAAAATTCCCAGAATAAGGAATGTTTGTTCAGCACAACCACAAAGCACCTACTTGTGCAGGTCCTTTGTAACATGTCCTTTAGTTGAAATGAACACCCACTAGTTTTGTCTTGTTTAGCTTTCATAACAATGGCCCATGGGAGATGTCTCCTTTCTGTTCTCACTTCCCACCCACTGACTACTGCAAACTGTTTTCCCTTGTTCCCTTCATTTTTCCTGTTCCTGACAGTCCAGCCAGGCTTGTTACACTTGCTGCCTTTTTTCTCTGCCGTATCTGACTGCCAGCAGGAATAGCAAGAGCGCGGGAGGAGTGGCAGAGGTGCTCGTGTTGTCACCTCAGTTTAGCTTTAGTGTCCCCCCTTGAAGCGCTCATGAAGAAAGTTCCACTGACCATCAAGCACCATCAGCTATTTTATGAACCCAGTGTCTGCACAATTACTTCTGGTGGTAACTTCAGGTAAATAGCTGCAGGTCTTCTCAGTTAAAGTCGTAAAGATTTACTTGATTAGATAAACCAGAATGCTGGTTCCTGATAACCTTGGTAATGTCAAGCCTGTCTACCTCGGTACCATTGGTGCCCAGTGGGACAGATTTTGCAAAAACATTGGGGTTGTTCAGCCTGGAGAAGGCACCATAGAGAACTTGTTGCAGCCTTTCAGTGTATGAAACAGGGCTTACAAGAGCAACGGAGAGAGGCACAGCAATGATGGGACAAGGAGCAGTGTTTTTAAACTGGGAGAGGGTAGATTTAGATTGGTTAGAAGGAAGAAATTTATTATGGTGGGGATGGTGAGACACTGGAACAAGTTGCCCAGAGAAGCTGAGGATACCCCATGATTTAGAAGCATTCATGGTCAGGGTGGATGTGGCTTTCAGCAATCAAGTTAAAGATGTCCTTGCTCATGGTAGGAGGGTTGGATGTGATGATCTTTAAAGATGCCTTCTAATCTAAACCATTCTGTGATTCTATGATTCAAGTTCTAGTTCTTTCAGATTTTTTTGATAAGCTTTTTCTCCCTGCCTCTGTCTAGATATTTTGTCTGAAGTTTGCTAAGTCTCTGGTGTGTGTAAAATCCAAGTGATGATTCTTGTCACTGCGGGTACCTAAATGGTTTTAGACTGGAGAGTAGGTTTAGACTAGATATTAGGAAGAAGTTCTTTAGTAGAAGGGTGGGAGACTCTGGAAAAGGGGAAGAGAAAAGGGGGAAAGACCCTGGCTCGTCAGCTTCAAAGATCTCTGAATCTCTGGCCATCTTCTCAGTCAGTTTTCTTGGCACAGTCAGCTTCGTGGCTGGTGGGGAGTATGATGATCAGTCTCCCTTTGCTTCCTCGTCTTTGCAGATTTTTGGTGTCTCCAGCAGTCCTAGCATCAGTCTTTCATCTTGGTTGCAGGCTGGGGAGGGCTAGTAGTGACCCTGTACCCATCAGAATCCTCCTTTTATCGCTGCTGCCAGGAGTGTTTTTCTTCCACCGCACCCCCCACCACCCCCCAACAGTGTCAGGGACTTTGTTGTCAGGGTCTTAGACAAAGCAACGAGTAGGAAGTCCTTGAGAAGAGGTATCAGCTCACTGTGTTCTCAGGGCTCAGGCACAGTTTTGCAGATAGGTCAGCAGAGCTCCAGGGCCTGCCTGCTGCACAGTGCGGGTCTCTCCTGCCAGGTGCAACCTCCCCCGTTACCCTGCTCACAAATTATCTTCTCTTTGCTTACAATCGCTTGAGCTGTCTCACTTCTTAATCCAGATCCAACAAGGTGTTCAGGGCCAGGTTGGATGAGGCCTTGGGCATCCCTGTCTTGTTGAGAGCCATCACTGCCCATGACAGGAGATTGAAATAGATGATCTTTGAGGTCCCTTCCAACTTGAGCCAGTCTGTGATTCTTAGCAGTGATGACTCCTAGGATTCTGGGGACTTAGGGATGTGACAAGTAAGATGCATAGCTCTAGAAAGAGCTGCACTTGTGTCGGACTAAGATGTGTAGGACTAGAAAGAGTAAAACAGTTCCTACGGTTGTCTCTCAGAAAGTTTGTAAACTGCTTGTGAAATGTTCTGTAGAAAAAGTATTTTACTGTGGGGAATCTGCAGTGGTCTCCTGGATTGTGGTCTCCTGGATCCGGGTCTCCTGGATCCCATGCACAGACCTTGACTAAAAGTGCCGTTTTGAAGGACTGCTGACCAACTAAATTCCCCTCTTTGTTAAAAGGAAATTGATCTATTCATTCATCTGAAAAAAATTCAAGATCTCTTGGAAAGATCAGTGGGGTCACATTGTCTTTTAGCTTTACTCAGAACAAAAACAGCTGTAAGAATGCTTCCAGGAAACAATAAAAACTGTGTGTTTGGTTCTAGTCCCATACCTTTGTCAGCATTGTTCCTTATCTTTCTCAACGGTGGAATGTGCTTTCCTCACCTCCCACCTGAGTAGCATAGACACAGAAACTTCTTTAATGCAAGCAGAGAGTATTTGCAAAGTTTCACCTCATATTTATAATTTTATTATAAATCCCTGGGGGACACCAGTGGTCCCTGGACACCAGCTGGATGTGGCATCATTCAGAACCACTCTCTGTGCCCAGTCATCCAGCCAGTTTTTAACACAGCGGAGGGTGTCCCCACCCAAGCCACGGACTGCCAGCTTTTCCAGGAGGATACTGGAGGATACATGGCTGTGTATAAAACTAGCAGATTGCTGGTATAGAAATGTGTTTTAGAGAGAGGGAAATTACCGCACAGAATGCTTTGGCTGCAGATATTCATTATTTCTAAATGCAAGTGTATGCTTCTAGAAAGGGGTGTGATTATGCTTCCTGCGCACAGTCTGATGGCAGTTGTCTGACCTTGTGTGCGAGCTATCCTTGCTGTTTAAGATTCACCACGATGGCCTCTTGCATATTTATAGTATGTAGCGACAGCATGACCCTATCAACTGATAACTCTTCCCTATAAAAAAGCTTCCTCAAACTGAGAGACTTCTGCTTCAAATGTGTAAGGGATTTTCATATGTGCTGTGGAGGAAGCAGCCGTGTGTTGCCATCTTCTTTATTTTTGCTTTCCGTGGATAAGCTCTGGCAGCCAAAAAGTTTCGGTTTCAGTCATATCAGTTTAACGTCACTGAAAACATTAAAGCTTTTGGTTGGCCAGATTCTACCAGAGTGCTCCAAGCAGTTGCCTTTAGAATCATGAAGTCATTTAGGTTGGAAGAGACCTCCAAGAAAATCCAGTCCAACCATCAACCATCTAACAGGAGCATGCAACTTTCTTCAGGCTTTTTGTGCCATACAGTGCCAGGCTGTTTGTTCCATCTGTGAATTACTCTGTAAACCATTGCCTTGTATCTGGTGGTGGTGGTTCCACTGTGTTCTATCTATTGAAACTGATCATGGAGAGGACACATACTTGTCTTTAACTGTCCTGTGAATCATCAGCTGCTGCTAAGTCTTTATCACAGAACATTAGGGATTGGAAGGGACCTTGAAAGATCATCCAGTCCAATCCCCCTGCCACAGCAGGATCACC
>JAOXOE010026341.1:0-22116 GCA_028565055.1 Phoeniculus purpureus
TATCTTTTAGGGCAGCCTCCCAAGGGACTCTCTCAATCAGTCTTCTGAACAGGCCAAAGTTCACCTTCTGGAAGTCTAAGGTAACTGTTTCACTAGTCCCTCTCCTTGTTTTTCCAAGGACTGAAAACTCAATCAACTCATGATCACTGTGCCCCAGACAACCTCCAGCCTTTACTTCTCCCACAAGATCTTCCCTGTTCACAAGAAGCAGGTCCAGGAGGGCATCTTCCATGGTTGGCTCCCTTGCAAGTTGTGTCAGGAAGTTATCTTCCACACACTCCACTCTCTCTCTCTGCTGTGTTATATTTCCAGCAGACATCAGAAAAATTTAAGTCTCCTATGAGCAGTGACTGTGAAACTTCTCCCAGGTGTCTATAAAAAATTTCATCTGCTTCCTTATCCTGGTTGGGTGGTCTATAACAGATTCCCACCACAGTATCTCTCTTGCTGGCTTTACACCTAATTCTTACCTCTAATGACTCAACTGTATCCTCACCTGCATTAATTTGTGTGGTTTCATATGTCTCTCTAACATAGAGGGCTACTCCATCACCTCTTCTTCCTTGCCTATCCCTTCTGAAGAGTCATCAATTGTGATACTCTAGTTGTGGGAGTCATCCCACCAGGTTTCTGTGATGGCTACCATATCATAGTCTTCCTGCTGCACAATGGCCTACAGCTCCTCCTGTTTATTGCCCATGCTGCAGGCATTGATGTATAAACATTTCAGGGAGGGAGCTGAGTACACAGTTTTCAATACAGAAGGGTTATCTGTCGTGCCACACTGCCCCTTAAGTGTTTCATTACTATACCCAGGGTTTTCACTAGCAAAGACAGTTGTCCCCCATTCCCCCTTCATATCTAGTTTAAGGCTCCGTCTATGAGCCCCGCTAACTCCTGCCCCAAAATTCTCTTCCCCCTCTAGGAGAGGTGCATCCCTCCTCCTGCCTGCAGGCCAGGCATCTCATATAGCAGCCTGTGGCTGAAGAATCCAAAATCCTGTTTGTAACACCAGTTCTGGAGCCAGGAGTTCACTAGATGGCTCTTTCTGTTCATGCCCTAATTCTTGATTGCCACTGAAGAGATAGAGGAGAAAATAACTTGTGTTTCTCATCCCTTAAGCAGCCTCCCCAGGGCTCTAAAATCTCTTTTAATTGATTTGGGGCTTCTCCTGGTAACATCATCACTTCCCGCCTGAAAAATTAACGGGGGATGTTAATCATATGGGTTTACTAGGGTGGAAAGGTGGTCTGCTACATCCTTAACCTGTGCCCCAGGGAGGCAGCAGACCTTCCCTGTGAAGTGGGTCAGGACACAATATTGAGCCCTCTACCTCTCTCAGGAGAGAATCACCCACCACAATTACCTGCTTACTTTTCTTTTTAGATCCAGTAGGTTTAGAGTGACTCAGTCTTTCTGGCACTTCTGGCCTGGGTGAATCGTTCTCCTCTCCAGCAGCTAGCTCCTCCTGCAAAACCCCATCCCTGTTCTGCAAGATCAACCGGGATGGTGGGGGTGGCTGGGAGGGGATCTGTCTGCTTTACCGAGCAGGGACCTTTTTCAATTCCACCCCTTCCCTGAGGTCCTCTCCCAAAGCCTGGGCACAAGTAGGGAGGGAATCCTCTGATTTGTGTGATTTATTTGGACTCTCAACCTGCTGTCTTTCCCTCAGGGAGCTGCTCCATCAATCTGTCTCACTCTCACTCTCCCTGGTGCTCCTCAGCCTGTCCACTTCATTTTTTAGCTCTGCCACCATCTGGAGCAGATCATTCACCTGGTCACATCTTACACAGGTGCTACCTCTGCCACCTTCTGGTAAGAGTGCCAGGCTGAGGCACAGCTGGGTGTCTGTAAAGCCACATGGTTGTGGATGGGTGTTGTCTGTGTCCCTACACTTTTTGTGCTGATTTTGGACCTAGTGAGGACTACAATATAGAAAATAGGGGAAAGGGAAAAAAACAAAGAGGCATATCATATCACTTTTTCTTGAGTTTGCAGAGAAATAAATAATTAAATGCTTCCTAAATGCATTTGGAATGCTGGTAGCACAGAGAAATTAGATCCTGGTGTAACCATGAGGATCCATTGTTTGTGTTTATCACTACCTACATATCTAAACCAAAATCATACTGTCCCCTGCAGTATCCAGCCTTCCATCAAGCCAAAGTTCATTGTATTCCTGCAAACTACAAGTTCATTAAATAATGTCTCCAAGAGAAACATTTTATTTTGTACTCCATTCACCTATCTGTAATGAGAAGTGTGAGCTCAAATTTACATGAGTGGAACTTAATGATTGGTGAATGACAAAACCGCACTTTTTGACAAATGATCTATTGCAAGTGCAGTGTTCAATGCTGGCAGCACTGTGTTCACACAGCATCCTTTGGTGGCACACTGCCAGACGCTAGACAGGTAGGAGGTTGTCTGAAGTTATTCACGTCATGGGCAGCTCTGTTAGGATTCCCCATCTGATTCTTAAGGCTGCAGTATCTTCTGGGAACGTATAAAATAAAGGTTCCTAAAATGGTCCTGTCATTACACATTTATCAGCTAAAGTTGCCAGGACTGTGCAGGGATGTAGCATGATCCTTAGTCTACCGCAGGGATGTGGGCTCTGTATCTAACAGAGATGAGTATTACTGGGCAACATAGTTTTAGTAAGGTCAGGAGGTCAGCTTTCTCCAGGATCCTGTAGTGAAATTAACTGTAAACAGCTCCTGCCATGTGAGAGAGGGAAGTAGATTATAATAATCATAGTCAACACCCAAGGTAGAACAAGAATTTTAGGTACAGGCTGATGATTTGATTTCTGCATTGGAATTCGGTATAACTGCAGCTTAGCATGTGAGGCTGAACAACTGCTAGAGCTTTTTTCCTGTTCTGTAAAGGGTAAATAGTTTTTTTAAGAAGTCTCACTCTAGAAGACAGTAAGATGAAGATATATGCATACAAATTCAGCAGACTCTCAGAACTGTGAACAGCTGAGTAGGTTGCCTGATGAAAGCAGCACCAGTTAAGTCCTCACATCACCACTTCTCCATTTTGCAGTTGTGTGATGCCTTATTAGTGAAACAACTGCTTATTCCAGGGTAGGCATCATCTCTGCTCTGCTAGCGCACTCCTACACTGTATTGGTACTTGCATGTGAACAGGTAACTCTCTCACTTTCCTATTTCTCCACTGGAACACATCTGTATGATTCTCTTTTTCCGTGAAGACTTGTGCAAAAGCCACAATGAAAAGTTCATACACAATGCCCCAGGCAGTAGCTGAGATATGGGAAACAAGGACTGAGCTCATTCTTCTGACTAATTCAAATGACAGATTCCAGTCTTTTGCTTCCATGGAGGACATTCTCCTGACACCTCACTTCTCCACATGTAAAGAGAGTAGCAAAAGGTCATCTTCACCCAGCTCTTATTGCCCTTAAATTCTATATCAGAAGTTATGTCTCCTGCAGATTCTTTAAGAATAAATACTTGGTCCTAAAAAAGAAGTTTCAACTGGTTTGATAATATTTTTTGTACTAAAAGTAGAGTTGGAACAACTCTAAAGCTGATTTGGATTATTTCTGGAGTTTAATAGATTGATGGCATGGACAAAACAATGGCACTACATCTGATACAGAAGGGTCTAAAGACTATGTATTTTAAAGCAGAGGTAGAAGGGCAGTCCCTTGCTTATGAGTTTAGCTCTTCTTTCCTTAGAGTTAAGATTTTAGTGTATCCTGTACAAGAGAATTCTTCAAAGTCCTTCCAAGATACAACAGAGTCTAGATAGTTTGATATGCAGCAATATCTGGACAACTGCTTAATCACTTGTCATTTAGATATTTTGCTAAAAAATTAGAATATTCGTTTTCTTATGGTTTGGGAGGGGCATGGTAGCAGATTTCCAGGCAAACAGAAAGTATTTGCACAAAACATAGGTGCGTGTTCACTCTCTGTTACAGACCACGTTCTTTCCCTGCTCCTCTAGCTGGCTGCGCTGGCAGGAGCCCAGCTACCGTATCAGAACATTGAGACAGTAGACATGACAGTAGTTAGACAGGGAAAAGTACTTCAAAAGCACTTCCATGACATCTCCATCTGTCTAGGGCACCTGCAAGGTGATTAGGATGAGTTGGGGTTTCGGATTCCAGATGGAATCTTTGGGGTTACTAAACAGGAAGCTTTGTACCAACAAAAAATCCACGCAACACCTCAATAGCTGCTCTTGCACAGACCACCTGGTCATGATAAGCCATCTCTTTGTGAGTTCCAGCCTCAAAGTCAATGGATTAATACTTGGGAATGAAGCCACATTTGACTGAAGTAGCCCAATTAGTATGAGAAACAGCAGCTCATCTGCTCACTAACAGAGACCATGGAAACACATCACTTCTGCATACCTCACTGCCTTCCAGTGAAATCCATAGCTCTGTCCTAATAACCAGAGCATCACAATTTGCTGGAGCATTTGTGAAAGAAAGGCGTGTAAGCAATGGCAGCAAGCTCACTGCAGGATTTCTGCAATGCCAGAAGTTGTTTTATGGAGGACAGTATTTCCATTTCCATTTCCATTATGGACAGAAATATCTCTGCTAGAGCACCATGGTCCCAAAATAGAGTTAGAAGAGCTTGAGTTGCTGTTTAGTCATATTGTGCAGACTGCTTTCGATCACAACAAGCTCACTAGGTGAAAGACTGGATGTTGTATAGTTATTCTGTACAGAAGACCTTTAAAGGTCTCCAGGGGAACCTGAACTGCAACAAGGTTCACAGGCCACTGGTCTTCAGAGAAAAGAAATGTAATAATCTTAAACATCTTAAAATTAAAGAAGAAATATGCCCATAAAATTAAAAAATAAATGTCCATAGAAGAGCCAGGGTAATTCAGAGGAGCACTGCTCCTCTTGTCAGCCTTTCAGCAAAACACTCCAGTTCTGTGAATGGCTACAGCACACATATCATTCCTATGTTAATCTACACACAACAGTAGAGTTTTGTGTTTTCCAGCTACTGTTGTTATGTTTATTGTGTTTTACTGATGGTATGACTCTGCTGTCCATGATTGGACCAAAGACCTACACAGCACAGCATTTTACATCTGACAATGATGGTCACTTGGAAGAATTGAAAATCACAGCAAACCTATTTCATCTCATGTTCTCCCAAGTGGGAGAGACATTTACTTTTCCTTCCCTACTCACTGTTTTCCACTTAGCATTTTACAGACTCCCTTTTTCACATAACTTCAGTTATCTCTCCTCCAAGTTGAGGACCTCTTATCTACTTTGTCAACCCTTGTGTGAAACAGCTTCAATAATTCAATAAACCTCTCTGGGCTCCTCATGTGTTGTTCTGAGAGGAAAGAGGTGGCAGAACTGTATTAAACAGTCATGATGTAGACCCTGAGTACCAGACTGGTACAGTCACCGAATTATCCAACACATTTCAGAAGTGTTAGATCAGCACCCTTCACGTTACATGTACAGTCCTCAACTGGTCTGTCCAGTGTAAAGTGCTTTGCATTTATTAAGACTGAGTTTCATTTATTATCTCATCTCTGAATCACATGTCACTTTGAGAGCTCAGTACACCTCTTAATAGAATCGCTTAAGTTCCAAAAGACCTTCATGATCATCAGGTCCAACCCTTAACCCAATTGTCCCAAGGCCACATCTAAGCCATGTTCTTAAGTTCCAGATCTACACAACTTCTATACACATCCAGGGTTGCAAATTCAACCCCCTTCCAGGGCAGTTCCAAGGCCTGATGACCCTTTCTATGAAGAAACTTTCCCTAATGTCCAACCTAAAGTTCCCCTGGTAAAGCTTGAGGCCATTTCTTCCACTTAAATTTTTACTACTGTAAATATTGCAATATTCAGCAAATGATTCCTTTCTAGTGTTACTCTGTTCCAATACTATTTATGAGTAGGTGATGGGACATGCTAGTCCCTCCTTAGTGAAATTAATTGATTTTTCCTTTATTTGGTTCTATGTCTTCTATCAATATAAGGTCATATTTTCTTTTTACCCTTTGACTTTTTAGTTCTTATAATAACTATAATTTGATATTTCATTTGAATTTCTTGGAAATCCAAATCAAATTCTATACCTTAAGGGATTTTTTAACTATTTCTGCTTGTAGCCATTGAAGTTTCTCTTAGATAAATGTGCTTGAGACTTACGTATAAGCTAAGGGTTGAAAACACCAACTGTGCGTGTATTTTAAGGAAATAAGAGGTACTATAGCAAATTTTCATCAACTATGATGCTACAATATCATGATACATTTACACAAGGCAGACAGAAATAGATAAAGGCTACTTATTTGGTCACCTAAGAGAAAACAAATCTCTTTTTATTTAATAAATAATCCATACTGCACCTTACTAATGCTAGGAGTGACAACCTTTTTTCAAAGAGAAGGATGATTAAGTTTCTTCGCATGACATAAGTATAACTGTTATGTCAATTAAGACACAACAATGATGGAACAAGGAAAAATTTGTTTCCTTGAATGTTCATAGAGAGACCGTTCCCCATATAAGACCAATTTTCCTTCATTCTTTTCCCTCCTTCCTAAGAAATTTTAAACCTTCCACAAGAGGACACACAGTGATACAGAACTTGAATGGTAGTCATTGCTTCTGGGTATTCTCCAAGCAACACCTTCTTCCACAGAGAAGGGAAATTACACAATAATACAGCAGAATGTGACAAAGAAATAGCCTCGAGCTCTCTGGAGAAACAAAGAGTTTCCCTCTTTAAGACAGACAAACTGTGCACAGCCTTGGAAGAAAGCAAAAACCTCCAGAAGCAAAATAGGTAAGATATGACAGTCTGAAAAGAATTGGGACTGGACAATAACAAAATACAGACATAGTGTATAAAACATTCCCATGGCCAATATGAACCAGTTTCTAGACACTTGGATAAGAGAGTCAGAGCATTAACTCTGGCAACATTTCCCTGCTTTGTCATGCCAACAGCGTAATGGAAAATGAAACACTGATTGACTGAACTGCACATGATTTGCCATGAGATATGAACTGCACTACTCACAGAATCCTGAATTGGGTTCTCAGTAGCTCTTCTTTGTAACAAGCTATAGTGTTTTGCTTTTCACCACTTCAGAGCGGTAACCTGCAGATGGAAGTGGATTTCACAGCCATGCTTTGCTGTATTTTGTGTTTCAGAGACTGCTGTTCCACAGCACAATGTGAATCTATGGAACTGCAAACAATCAAGTTAACGTCCAATGCAATAAAGTCCACATTTGGCTTTAATCGTGCAAATGCTGAATGCACATCCTACTTTACACAGCAGTGCTACAAGGCAGACTGACTTTATTGAGCTGGGCTGTAAGTGGGTTCATATTCAGACCCCAGTGAAATGCTGCAGGTCTTTATTCTGTTATCATAACTGGTGTAATCAAGTGTTCCACAGAATTGGAGGACAGTGCTTTCCCTTGATAAAAATTGCAGTTGCTCTGACACTCAATGCTGAGATTGTGAAAGGCAACAAGTAATTTCTTCTAAACTGCACAGAACTCCAGGTAAAGTGTGCTGAGTAACAGAGCTACTTAAAGGCACTGAACAAATGCAGCCTCCCAGGTATTATCAAAGATTAGCAAGTGAGTTGGCAGATCCAAACATATTTTTGATATTAAAATGCTGGGAAACTACTAAAATATTAACGTGTTCGTTACAAAAAACATCTTTTCAGCATTTGCTCTCAATTAATGCCTTTGCTTTAGCACCATCATTTTTACTCATTATATCCTAATGCGTTGGCCAAGTGAATGACCAAACATGATTATGGAAATGTTGGTCCATGTTCCCTGAAAAGGAGGCTGCCAATTGGAAATATTTGGAGATGTGTTAGGAGTTCAAGCACATTTTGATAGGACATCTGTGTACAAGAAGCAATCAAAATCAACAGTGTTATCACAGTAACACTGGGTAACGTGGCAGAGGTGCAGCTGGTGCAGAGGTACATCACGTCAACAATACATCATCCAGCTGTACCATACCACTGCCAGTCCTAGCTGTGTAGTTAGAATATAAAGCAAATAATACTAACTTAAAGCTAAATCATAAGGTTGTGTCACAATCAGCTGGTAAAATGGGAATAATTTGTTTCCAGAAGTCAGACTATTAATGAGTTTTTGCAGTACAAAACAAAGACACAACAGAAACCGCAGCCGTGTCTGTCAGCTAAGTAGTTTGCTTTAGAAATTAATTCCATAAATTCTCACACAGCTGCACAGGACTTGGGTTCACAAATCCATGGAAGTAAATAAAGCATGAATACTGCCCATTACTCATTTAGTGAGACTTGATTTTTTTAAGCTGTTTGCTGAATTTATTCATATTCCCACGTTTGATTTCTGTTTTGAGGGAATTATTCTCATTAAACAGGTGGATTACAAATATTTCATTGTGAAAGGGCTGTCAAGCTTTCTAATATGTTTCAGCCAGCACTCATCTTTGATAATCAGCCACATCCTTTGAATTGCCATCCTAGCCACTACTCATGCTGAGCTACCCAATGTAACTAAAGAGTTTCAGTAGCAGAAAGGCTTTGACTTTGCCTAGAGCACCTGCTGGATACACTCCAGTAAGTGGGCAGAAACTGCCCACCTCCGGCCATGCAACAGGGGAGAGGATCAGCTCTTCTTGTGAAATGACATGGTACTTTTCCCCACTGTGCTGCTGCCGACTGTAGTGAGAACTCCTTGCTACAGAAATCATAGTAAATTAGTTTATGTAATCAGGTAGCTTTAGATAAACCTTGAGACCTGAGAATTTTTCTTCTGTTCTGGTTTGAGCTGTGATCAGCCTGTGATAGACTAGGGAACCTTAGCTTGTAAGGACATGACCACCACCACCAAATAGGTACTAAAAAAAATCAAACAGGGAGAAAATAAACCTGTTGTAAGTTTAGGGTTCACTTGCTTTGTGAGTGTTGTTACTATTTCTTTCAAAAATCTGCTTATATCCAACGTACAACACTTCGAGCTTGCAAAAACTGCATCTGAAATCTGACTGACTCCTTCCAGGAGTTCAGCTTTTCAGAAATGCGTACACAATTCTATTCAAAATGGCTATGCCATGTTTAAATAAGTCCCAGAGAAACAGTCTGGCAGAAACAAGGCTGTGTAAGCACTCAGGTCATGTTTGTAAGAGTCATTAATGCCAAATTAAAGTGTGAAACATGAAAAGGTGAAACATTCCTGTGTTCGTTCCATGCACAAACACAAGTTAAACTTTGCCACTGGGCAGTATTTTGTGCACATCAGGCTGATTGCTTTCCACTCACAAGCTCCTACTGAATCAACCACCAGGTTGTTCTCGGGATATTTTTGGGTGCCAAAAACATTATTTAGTGGGAGAGCGGCAGATTGAGTAGCAGATGTTCCAGCTTGCGTATTAGAACAGGTGCCCCTCTGAGCTGTTTCCTGACATATTTGTATGGTCTACAATCCACTTAGGCACACAAGAGGGCACACAAGTGGTGAACCTCACCAGTGATCCCAGACTTAACCATATCTTAACAAATCATGTTCTGTAGGATTATATTATTTCTCATCAAGACCAATGGAACTACGTCTGAAAATACAAAGTTGATGCTTTCTGTCTGATTGCTGCAAACTGGGACCCTGGAATTAACCCCTCTTCCATGCTTGGTTTGCTTCCAGTAGAGTGATTATCAATAGAAGTGCGCTTAAACACAAGCAATAACCACTCTTCAACGCATCCAGGCATTGCTCCCTCACATCAGGCAGTGATACCCAGAACTACATGGCTTACCAGTATAGAAAACTTTCACAAATAAGGTATTTAGCAGTTCAACATGCTTAAAAGAAGACACTGACATGCACTTCAGGTGAAAGGCAGATTACCAGAGACTATCAATGCCAGAAATATATTGAACACGTTAGTGTGTGTGCGGAGAGTTCTGCCTGGTATTTTTCTACGCGAACTCTGCTGCAATGATTTGGGGAACTGAATTTAGCAGATATACTGAGACTCAGTAGGGTCAAAAACTGATGAAGGTATAAGGAGAGCTTAGACAATACAAAGCCATAGCAGAAGAAAAAGAATCATTTCTTGCATGTGTTTTGGTGGAGACTGGAAAGCCTCAGATGCTGCAGTCTCCCTGGGCAGGGTTTACAACAGAACCTATCTTAAATCAAAATTAATGACAGAAAACACTCAAAAAGGTTTTCCAATGAGGAAATGAGCAGTAGCAAACCATCAGAACTGCATGATAGCCGTGAACAGCAAAAAGAAACTCAAGATGAACTACCAACAGTGCTAATCAACTTCTGGACTTAATTTGCTTTGACACAAAAGGAGATCTGGGCAATCATGGACCAGTAATATCAGACAAATGGGTGACAACTCTTTTAAAAAAATAGAATAAGTGGCCTTAAAGACAGTGAGAAAAAGAGATTTTGTAAGGAAGTTCTGCTGTGTTATCTTTGAAAATATTTCCTGAAGGAACCAGCAGGTACACTGACGACACAAATCCAGGCTGCATTTGTATACTCAAATGCATTTGACAAGTCCTTAGCTAAAAGATCTTCAAGAAACAGCTGGTATACAGGAAGAAAGTCATCAAATGGATAAACAAATTGTTAAAAAGCAGTAAAGAGAAGTAAATTTTTAGAGCACAAGGAGGTGATGAAGGTGACAGATGTGATTTAATAGGCAAAACAGGTTTGCAGGGAAACAGAGATGACATCGTTTGTTTTTATCACGCAGACAGCCTGACCTCTTCAGAGCCAAAAGCATAGGGCTTCCTCTCAGGAGGGAGTAGACACTCCTGTAGCGAGCTCCCTTTCATCATCAAAAGCACAATATTTGTATACGAGACTAGCATTTTCCAATCACTTTTTTGACAAAAGATGAAAACTTAAAAACCTGATGACTAGAGGCAGAAGGTCTTTGGAAATGTATTTTTCCACCATAAAGATTGGTTGGGTAATTTGTGTTTAAAAAAGCCTCATTTGAAGAACCTGAAATAACTAAAAAAAGAGTGTGTTTCTATTTCATTTTGGCTAAGATCTTAATTTTATCCTGTGCACCGCTATTAAAATGAAGAAGAGAGGCACCCCATGCACAAGAAGATGCTCTATATTTAGGTCTTAGATGACTTTTTGGTTCTTCTTTTTATTACCTTTTAGAGAAGTTAGCTTAAGTTGCAAAAAAACATCCCTATTTGATTCTTCTTGTTCCCTCTGCACATCCCTTTTCCATCCCAAATACCCTCTCCTTCATTATAAAAACTATGCTTTGTGTATCTTCTGGTTTTAAATACCCAGAAATCTGCTAGACCAACACGTTTACTTTTCTTCAGTCCCCTGGCCATGCCTACAGCAAAAGCTGAGAAGTTACACGGGAAGATAGAGGATACAGACATTGCCCACTCTGATGCCCTTTGCTGCCCACATGAGGCAACGAGGCAGGGTCAGGCAACAGAGGAACAGTTGGTGTCATTCCATGGTTTCTCGTCTGCAGTAAAACCAAACTTCATTGCTAACAGCACTGGGAACAAACCAGGCTGTGTTCTCCTCCCCTAGCCCTGAAGTGGCCAAATTCAATTTAACCCCTGTTGCTGCAAAATCTCCAGCTGCCTTTTTTGAAAAACGTTTAGGCTGCTGCAGGGTCAAATACAGTGGGGCCTCCGAGGGGAATGGTGATTGCTGCTGCTGCTGCAGTGAGAACAGCAACTGCTTCCACCTTCTCCCACAGATCAGCGCTACTGTTCCCACTATGCACAGTAGCCACACTGGAGTGGAGTATGAAGAATCCGGGGCAGTCCTGGATTCTCCACTGAATTTTCATGAGAAATTATCCGAAATAAGAGGGCAAGTTCCTCACATAAAGAACAGAATTTCTGTTATGAAAATTATAGGAGAAAACCCCCGAAACTTCTAGCTTATATAAAAACATTAAGAGGTTTAAAATACTGAATATAGAATATTGAACTTCAATGAGTTCAGTTCTCTTTCAAAAAGAATATTAAACCCACATCAAAGACACATACATTCCCCTCTGACATTCCCTTTCATTCCCATCTTGAGAATGTGGACCCTGGGATCTCTCTACTGGTATTTGTAAAACTGATCTCAGTATTCAGATCATTTATTTTTATAAATAAATGTTATTAATTAACAATCACAAAATGTTATTAATTAAAAAAATACACTTTCTAAGAATTAAATTTCTAAATTTAATACATTTCTAAGAATTAAAAGCAGATGTGTGTTAGTCAACGTTGCACATACCTTATGGAATTTGCTTGCTTGAAAATTCACTTGTGTGAGTCCATCCGTTGCCTCATCCCACTCATCAAACACAAGGCTGTAGAAAGACAAATGGAATTACTCATAAAACGTTATCAAGGAATTTGCTAAGATGATGCAGAAAGTCCTAATGAACGACCAGTTAAATTACATCTATTCCAAAAACATATTCATGTATTTCTGACAGTGTAAACCAGTTCTATATCTATATGAAATGACAGTGGGATTGAAAAAAGGAGAAGAAGAAATCAAGAAATTCTGTATTAGGAGAAAGGAAACAGAAAAGCAGTATCTAGTACACAAACTAAGACTAAGAACATAACGTACAGGAGGCAATTTTTCGCTGCACACTTTCAGCCTATCAATATTTGTTTCACATTAGCAAGTTAGATGCAACGAATTCGTATTTAAAACCACACGTCTGCTCCTTTCTGCAATTCCTCTGTCATCTATGTCCTCATTGATGCACACTAAAAAACAAGCAAACATTATTTCAATTGAAAGGATGTTTACTGATCACATCAACAAGACTAATAACATAAAAACCAGAAGCAATTTGAAGAAACACAAGACATGCTCCTGAGATTAATATAGCGGTAGGTTCTATCTCACATCTTTCTTTAAGTTTTAAACATAGCAAAGTTAATTATGAGAATAATTGTAAACACAATAATTAGATTATCATGTAATTATTTTTAGGGGAAATAAAATCTTTATAAAAATCCTAGAGGCTACAGAAAAGCCCCAGGAGATACAAGCAGAACTGTTAGGAGGCCTTAACTAAGATGTCAATTTATTTGTGTCCAGCTGTGTTTATTGAACAATTATTAAGAAAGGAAAAGTGCCTACAAGATACTTACTGGGTATGTAAATCAATAGTCTTCACTGTGAGAAAGCTAGTGGTATGTTATCCATAAACCTGCAGATTCAAGGCATCCTGACTACAGTGGTGATGGGAATAGAAGTTGGAGGTCGGAAAAGGTCCAACCATTCACCCAGTTCTGCCAAGTTCACCACTAAACCATGTCCCTGAGCTCCAGATCTATATGATGTTTAAACATGGCCAGGGATGGGGATTCAATTCCCTTCCTGGGCAGCTTATTCCAATGCTTGATGATCCTTTCTAATAAATACCTTTTTCCTGATACCTAACATAAACTTCACCGGGCAAACTTTAGGCCATTTCCTGTTGTAACAGTCATGGGATTTACTGTTGGATAGGCAGGACATCAAGCACTTTGGTATATGTCTACTGGGAGGAAATAAAACTTCACTAGTTTCAGTAATGAGAAAGTGTCATGTCATCAGACACAGCTCTGGACAGGACAGGAGGGAAAGTTCTTCTAGGATTCCATTTAAATACCTGAAGCTGACTGCAGCTGCTGGTTACCTGAACGGAGGGTGAGAGCATCAGAACCTGATTTCAGCTCAAAGGCAATTTGGTGTGTGCCACAGACAGAAGCCGTACTTACATCACTGCCTTTTTAAAAGCTGTAACTCAGCACCATTTGTGCTCAAGTCATCACTGATTTTGGATCTGGTTTGGCTTTCAAATCATCCTCCCTTCTGTGATACCTCACTTGGAACTGGAGTTTGTCCTGCTGCAAAATTTCTACAGTCTGATAGAAGCCTGCATAAATAGTGGCTGGCCACTGGTTTAATTCACACGCAACTTGTACAGTAATTTCTCCAATAGGACAAAAGTTACTTAAAGCACTCCTGTAGTTAAAGCAGGAGTTCTACATCTCCAGCTGCAGATCAGCCCTTCGGGAGCCTGGCTGCCGTAATCCTCTCTCAGGCTGTTTTGTCCTGGGGAAACAAACCTTTTCTAGCAATATGCTGTCCACATGAGTACATACAGAGTGTAAGTCACTACTTATACTGAGTGACAGAGCAGTAAGGACAGTCATTTAATCTGCTTTGCATGACAATCTGATCTGACTGGAGAAGGTAATTACACTTAAGCTACTCATGCTGCCACTGGAATCTGAGCCCAAATTGTAGGACTTCAAAATGGATTTAAGATTGCTCATACCTGGAGCGTCTACTCAAGACATCTTTGCTTTGAAAGGTTTTGGAAGAAAAACAGATACCTTCTTATTTCATAGGTCTGTGCAATGTGTGGATGATAAAGTTCTTCATGCAAGTTTTTAAACCACCCGGCTTTTGGTTTGTTTGGGTTTTTAAAAAACTTTTCAACTCATTCTCTTTTGAGGAAGAAGCATTTTGGCGAAAAGCATTCAAGGATTTTCCCTCCCTGACCACCACAGTCTTATACACCAAAGCCTCATACAACCCATCGCTGTTAACACTACTGGCATCAACTGTTGCTGCAGCTAGAGATGCCACTTGGAAGCTGTCTGCTGTAAAGGAAATGTTTCAGTCCTGTAAAACAGAAAGGTTGATCTCAGAGGCCCTAAAAGAAATAGACACGCTCCAGAGGGAGTTACGATTTAATTGACAGCTCTGATAGTTTTGATGAGATTGCCCGAAATAGCAGAGCTTTTGTTAAACGTTTCTCTGTTGCCAACCATATCCTGTTGGATGAAGTTGCTAAAGCTTAAGAATTTCTCTAAAGAATTAGCAAGAAATGATGATAACTGGGATAGAACTGCAGCCTGGGCTTTTCCAAAATGAGAACATTAAGTGTGAAGAAATACTTGTTGTGATACGAGGCTAAAAGAAATAGTGGAAAGCCCAAACCTGGAGGGGTTAAAAACCAGTAATGGATGGTAGCAATCATATCCAGCTAAGCAATAGATGAGTCAGGACATTAACAGTTGCTTAAACAAAAAGGGGCAAGTGTACAAAGTAGGTGTGCAATAAGGGAGGAAGTTCATAGCTATGCAAATCAAACTGCAACACAGCAGCCTCTGTGATTTACACACCCAATAACAATACTGTTTATTAGCATTATGATACACCTATATCAATGACAGATTTTCAGTTACTTCATCCAAAGTACTCCTATTGCTCCTCAGGAAAATTCTCAAAGAGTGACCGTGAGCACTACCTTCACTGACGTGTTATGACATCATAAGTAACACCACCAAGCAGACATTTTTCACCCAGAGTGCATAACATTCCCTGTAATTTCCATTTTGCAGATAGAAGGAACAGAGAAGTGATTTGGTTATTGTCACTTAACAAGCCAGGGAGCAGCTACCCTGAGTTCAGCCTCCTAGCACTGTTCCTCCTAGCACTGTTTAATGCATTACCCATTCAAGCAAAGAGATCTGCAGGGTCAGGAGCAACTGAGCTAACCTGAAAAGGAAAATGCCATTTCTTGCTGGCAAGTAGATGAAGCCCATTCCCTTCCGTAGCTTGGGCAGGTCATATTTGGAAAATGAGTGTGCAGCCACAGGCAGACAAGCAGAGGGTCAGACACACAGATACCACACTGCTCCACGGCACTTTTAACAATCTTTTCAGTTTGTGTGCTTCACCGAGAATTATTTACTTTTCACCAGTGCAGGTCTTGTAGCTATATATCAAAGCGTTCTCAGGGATGACAGGTAGCAAGCCTGAGAGAACAACTAGCTTATCTGTGATAAGAAAGCAACACAACCACCTAAAGGGACTCTGATGTGCTAAACCTGCGAGTATTTTTGCTTGACAGGACTGTTTAAAGAGTAAGAAATTACTCTACTTTGCTATTTCTAATAATCATATTTCCATTGCTATTCTCAGATAATACAATCTTTATTGCTTGAGTTCCAACACCCCCTGCATGGGCAGGGACATCTCCCACTAGATAAGGTTGCCCTACCCAACCTGGCCTCGAACACTTCCAGGAATGGAGCTACCATAACTTCTCTGGGCAACCTGTTCCAGTGTCTCACAACGCTCACACTAAAGAACTTCTTCATAACACCCAACCTATACCTCCGGTTTTTGACAGCTGTTAAGTCTTGAAGTCATTATGGGATTTCTCAACACAACTAGATGATTTGATTAAATGTCACTAAGACTTTTTTTTCCTCCAGAATTCATCATCATGTCACTCAGGAAATTATGCTGACAGTAAATGCTGCTTAAATAACGTTCAATGATCCAGAGCTTCAAACGTGTTCCTCGCAGAGCATGAAGAACAGAAAAACAACAGTTGTGTTCAGTCGCTGACTTTCCAACATGAGCTGCCTGGTGAATACTCTACGTATAGAGAAGGGAAACTAAAAAAAACCCCCGAGCAATTAGTGGATAAACTAATCATACAAATAAGCCTAATTATACAGACGGGCAATCTTTTCAGTTTAGTAAAAATCAGATGCTAAACATTCCTCCCATTCATAGCAAAAGCCCTGATACCATCCAAACAAACAAGAGCATGAAAACCAGTGAGCTAATCAAGCTGATTCTTCTATAAGAACATCCTTGCTCTATAAAGGAAAAAAAATGTTAATTTTACTGTAGCTTGGGCTTTTACTTTGCAACAAAAGGCATGAGAGAGGCAGCAGAGAGAGTAATTGCAAATTGATGTTATACTCAGAGAGATGTATCAGGCAGAGGCAGCAATAGCCTCCAGAAGGCTGTTTCAGTGCCATGCTGGCTGCACACAACAGGCCATTTCACAAAGACCAGGAGCTCTCCAAGTTACTTCTACAGAAGGCCCCAAAATAAGTGGATTACAGATAGGGCATAGTCCTGCATTTTCCACCTCTTAACTCAAATAACCATTCCCCACAGCATTTCGCCATCATCGAGCAGCCAACCAATGGTTTCAATGTGTATCTTCATCACACAGCTAAGAGAAAAAAAAATATATATATGTTTCAGCATATACACATATCAACATATACTTAATTGCTAAACTGAACATTAAATAACAAGATTTATAATGGTTTCAGTTGGAAGGGACCTCAAAGAGAATCTATTTTCAGACCCCATGCCATGGGCAGGAACACTTCTCACTAGACAAGGTTGCTAAGAGCCTCATCTAACCGGGCACTGAACACTTCCAGGGATGGGACTTCCACAATGTCCTTTGTTAAGGATTTGCTGAACTTCCTTACAGTGTGTGTATTTACAGTGAATATTTTAACATTCACTGTATTTCAATAAATCTTTCCTTTGGATGTAACAACAGAGCTGTGTGAGCTGCATCATTAGAGTGGCAGTTGAATGATCAGAATATTATGTTAACAATTAAGATTGAATTCTACAAATTGTACAGTAAAATACTTAATGCTATTACAAAACTCTTTCATCACAGAACATTAGGAATTGGAAGGGACCTTGAAAGATCATCTAGTCCAATCACCCTGCCACAGCAGGATCACCTAGACCTCCTATGTTCCAGCTTACACCCATTGCCCCTTGTCTTATCACTAGATGACATTGAGAAGAGCCTAGCTCCATCGTCCTAACACCCACCCCTCACATATTTATAGACATTAATGAGGTCACCCCTCAGTCTCCTCCAAGCTAAAGAGACACAGCTCCCTCAGCCTTTCCTCATAAGGGAGGTGTTCCACTCCCTTCATCATCTTCGTGGCTCTACACTGGACTCTCTCCAGCAGCTCTGTGTCCTTCTTGAACTGAGGGGCACAGAACTGGACACAATACTCCAGATGTGGTCTCACTAGGGCAGAGTAGAGGGGGAGAAGAACATCTCTCGATCTGCTAACCACCCCCTTTCTGATCCACCCCAGGATGCTGTTGGCCCTCTTGCCCACAAGAGCACACTGCTGGCTTATGGTCATCCTGCTTTTCACCAGGACCCCCAGTTGCATCCTACGTACAAGAACAGAATGCTTATGGTATTTGTGTAATGTAGCTTCCATCTAATAAACTAGAAATGCTGATAACTTTCTTATTAAGGCAGTCAGAAACAACTGTACAAGGGGAATGCTTACTACGCTGCTAGTATTTGTATTTAACAGCAAGGAAACAGACCACTCCTACATAATACATACCTTAATACTGAGGGAACCTCTTCACTTCCAAAATTCTGGATCCTGTCTCCAATGAGCTTCATGGCTTCTTCGATCCAATTATCTTGTGACTTTTGCCAAAGTGCTACAAAGCAGTGGAAATGACGCTGGATTTCCAGAGGACTGCCAGCTGCTGGAGTTATTGAGAGCTGCTACTGAATTGTGACAAGCAGTAGCTGCCACAGGAGGTTGTGCAAAGGTACACTGGAAGTTAAAATCATTCAGCATGGAAAACAGTGAAGTGTCTAAAACTATGACATGCACAGTCCAGTCACTGCTAAAAACTGTAAACTTCCTACCCAGGGTTTTTGAATTGCAGCAGCCCATTGCCCCAATTACTCTACCTGGACCAAGAGTTCCTGTGTACTTTCTTCTTCATCAGATGGATGGAGACAGCAATTGATTTGCTTGTTTTCTGTAGCTCTATTCCATTGCCCACAGTCTGACTGATGGACTAGACAGATTCCACAGGAACAAGCCTTGCAAATTGCTCTGATACTGGACAGCTATTCCTAGATGTTTGTCTGACAACCTAAATGGGTACCTAAGATGACATTATCACTGGCTATACAAGAATCTCTGAAAGTGTGAATCTGCAGAAACAGCAACATGGTTTTTCTGACCACTGATGGGTGCTCCTGCTCTCAGTGTGTCAGCTTTGGCAAATTCTTCTTTGCTCTGTGCAGGGCACGAGGAGAAAATCAGAGCATAAATAATCCACTGTGGTCCCTTCTCATGACTCATTCATATGCCCTTTTCTTTCTTCAAGAAATTGCAGGACAGTATTAAAACTCTGGTGCCACGCTTCAGTCAGATCTTGGTAACTACCAAGAAAGAACAAAGTTTAGTTTGCAGATGCAGAACAACCTCTTTTTTTTCCCCTCCCCAGCAAGAAACATGCCAGTGAGATACTGAGACGCAGTTTGAACATGGACAGCAGAACAGTGCAGATATCCTTTTACTGCCTGTCTGTAGCTAATCAGCAGATGTCTCCTCTCGACTGTCTGCCAGAAATCACAGCCTTACCCTGCTGGGCACATTCAGATTTTAAGGGAAATCCCTGTGGATTTTTGTGAGCAAAGGTGACCGAAGAGCTATTTCTATCTCTATAGGAATTCATCTGATTGTTTATGGAGCTGGAAAGAGTAATGATAACAGTTTATCTAGCATACAATAGTGAAGACTAATTCAGAAGACTTTCCACTTGACATAGCAGCACTTTTCCAATCTATTTTACCCAAGCAATGACTCCAAACTATAAATGAAATGGCTTTAAAAGTCTTACATCAGGTGAAAAATACATAATGCAGTGCACAAGTCAAAATACTGATTTGGTATAAATTAATGCTGTGGATCAAATGCGATAACCTTTTTTTGCCTGAAGAGTTAGCCACAGAATTTCTCCCAGACAGAGTCTCATCCTGTCTTACCATTGAATCCTCATGCTTGACCTGGTATCATTTCCCATTCTACACTTGACACGAAAACTTCAAACCCATTTAAACTTCATATAGCAAACACAGTGGGTGATTTGAAAGAGCCGGATCATGAGCTGCACGCCTGACCGGCTCGGTGTGTTATGCTTAGTAAAATAATGGAAGCACAACCTGCTTCCAGCCACTCCTGCAGCAATTCTGCATTGACTTGGTGTTGGAAGAGATGGCTGCTTTCTAATTGCAGACATACACCTGTTGATTATGTACAAAGCCCTGAATCTGTCTGTAGACTACACCACAGTAGTGAGAGAGACAGCTTTGCTTTAACATCCTAATAATTTACCAGGTATATTGCAGAGGCGAATAATGATTTCTTCGAACCTGCTAATAGTTCTTTAGCCACACGATTAGCTCACCCAGCTGCTCTTATAGAAAATGATGGCATCCTTCTGGGCACTAGTGAAGACCTGGCAATGGCAAAACGTCTGTTCTGTTATGTACTCTTTGTGAGCAGCTTAATTTATGGGGCTGTTTCAGGTCAGGGCCTCTTAGAAACACAAAGGAAACTGTCAACATGTTTTACCTGGGATTTTGCAAGAACTAGCTTTCACTTAGCAGATTTGTCTTCTATTGGTTGTAATGACATCCTCCCCCACATTCTCATTTCCTCACACCAGCCTCTATCTGCTGTTTTTTATGATGATAAATATTCACAAACCTCAGAACATGAGATGACTGATTTTTTATTAGATTGCAGCTTGCGTACATAAACCAGATCCTTCTGCATAACTTCCTCTCGGCTTCTCTGAGTGCACTTACTTTAACAGAAACGTAACAGCTTTTTTGATGGCCAGAAAATTTAGACCACGGGTAGGAATACAATTTGTCCTACCAAAAAAGCCTTAAACCACCAAAAACACCAAAGCCCCAAAAAACCGTCAACATCAAACAGAAAAACCTGGACATTTTCAGAGTCTGGTGTAAGCAAAGACTTCAGCAGCTGGATTTTAATTGGAAGTTTTTAAAAGGTTAGCCGTCAGCCTGGGTTGTAAATAATAGAAATGAAACAAGATGTTCATGTAGACAGATTCTAATTTATTTCCAATTAAAAAAGGACTAGATTCAGCTGAAGTCATCTTACATCCTTTGGTAATCTTAGTAAATGATTTGAAGAGTTTATTTTTTTTTCTTGTAATGGAACCATCTGAAAATTGTTTTGAGAAAGCATTAACTGGCAGGAGCAGCTGTAGGGTGTCATGGCAAGGGCACTGAGGTTGCATCTGAGAGAATGGGCTAGCAGAAACTTGCATTTGCCTCCTTCTTCAAGAGATTTCTGCACACCTGTATAGTGAGCCAGCTAGCACCTACACAGACTTTGCCCACTCTGCTACTGCTATAGAAAAGAAATACCACATGATACTGCAGAGCAAACTTCTAAAACCTGAATCTAATTGTGTCACAGCACTGGTTTGAGAAAGGGAAGGATGGGAAGAAGCAAAATGTTGTCAGTGTGCAGGAAATAAAAGTATCTTAGAAGTACACAGAGAGCTGCATTCACAATGAACTGCTGCATTCAGCACTCCCTCATGATGTGCTTGTGAGGTTATGTCCTACACATCAGTGTGGAGTACCTGACCAGACATGACATCCTGCTGCAAGGCAATCAGGAAGGCAACACAGTAATGTGGGCAGAAGATGATTTTTCTGCCTTGTGTAGTCTCACAAAGGAGAGGAACAATTAATCTCCAAATGCATCCAAAGCAACAGGCCAGGTACTTCTGGCAGAAGACAGAACAGGCAGTGCCCAGGCAGTCACAGACTGCGATGAATATCCCCATCACTGATCTGATTGAAATGAGAATGCTGTAAAAAGAAGAGAGAAAACTGTTGTGTGCTGTACAGCACAGAACTGAATGAAGATTGGCCATCTGTTTGCACTGGATATTTCTCACTGGTTTAGAGACAAGCTACTCCCTGGCAATATGTTTACCCGTTCAAGAAGTCCCATAAATGCTCTTCCTTTATGATTCCACTGAAAGAAGCAAGTAGCACCATTTTCTACCACAGGAAGAAGTGAAGGGTGCTGGGATGCTGATGACAATGGTAGAACATTTCTGGATTCAAGACTTCTACAGAAGGTTCTCCATCCCTCAATATGAGCAAGAACACTTGGAATTGCTGCATTTGAGACTGAAACATAGCTTGATGCAAGCCTTTGTTTAGTAAGAGCTCCCTATATATGATTTTGATACTAGCAGTGATTTGGCTTACAATATCTCTAAATACCACTTATGTCTTGTTGATTTGCTACTGTTATCACTAAATGAGCTACACAATTAAACACTTATGACCCATAATGGTCCAAGAGCATTCTGTTCCTGCTGCTCCTTGTCCTTCGACCACAGTCCCATACATTCTGTCTCCGTGGTTAGGTCAAGAGTT
>JAOXOE010026342.1:0-22115 GCA_028565055.1 Phoeniculus purpureus
ATTACTGAAACTTGGTGGGATGATTGCCACGACTGGAATGTAGGGATAGATGGGTACAAGCTCTTTAGGAAGGACAGCCTTGGCTGCAGTGACCATGAAGCAGTTGAATTTCAGATCCTCAGGGCAACCAGGAGAGTTTTCTAAGCTTATGTCCCTAGACTTTAGGCCTGCAGACTTTGATCGCTTCAGGGATCTGCTGGCCAGAGTATCATGGGATGAAGCCCTAGAAGCAAGAGGGGCCCAGGACAGCTGGTCAGTATTTGTGGGCTAACCTGGTGCTAAATGGTGACAGCAGGTGATGCATTCATGTTAGTGCTGACCTTCAGATGTAGCCTTGAGCTACCCTCTGACACACTTGCCTTCCACACAAACAGGTCTTCTCCAGCTACATCTTTCTGAACCAGCTGTGGTACACATGGCTTATGTGGAAAAGAACAAACAGACAACCTACAGAAGAGGGTTTTTCAACATCAGTAACTGTGTTATCTCAAACGATTTGAAAGCAAGGTAACAGAAGTCCATTACCACAGTCATACCATGGGCAGCACAGCTGGAGCTCAAACATTCCTCAGTGGTAGAAAATCAAGCTAATAAAATCTAAATATTGTTCTTCAACTTTAAATATTATCCAGTGGCTAAAAGCAGATCCCAGTAGCTGGCCGATGAGTTCATCCCACATCAAGCCAGGGTGACGGACAGTGGAGGTGTTCTCATTATGACTACTCTCACTTCTGGATGGTGTCAGAGTCCCTCTGGTGATGGTAACTGGGTAGACAGGCAAGGACAATAGCCACCATGTGCTCCCATGAAGGCTGTCCATAGATGACACGCAGGTCTTCTAACATATACAGAGATGCTGAGGAGAGACTTCAGGTGTTAACAGTGCTACATGAGGGCTTTGTGGAGGCCAGTGATGCCTAGAGACTTAAGTCTAATCATTCAGTATCAATTAGCCAAGTTAACTAGAGTACTGGAAGAAATGAAACGGAGACCCTTTGTGTTGGTGATTTTGTTCCTGAAAAGTGCTAGTGATTTTGTGATCCACAGCCCTGCAGAGCTGCTGAAAGAGAGGCGGCTTGTTTCATAGAACCACAGAATCATACAATCGTTAGGGATTGGAAGGGACTTCCAAAGATCATCTAGTCCAATCCCCCTGCCACAGCAGGATCACCTAGACCAAGTCGCACAGGAACACATCTGGGTGGGCAGTCTCTGCTTGTTGGAGAGCACACAGGACCTGACTGGGTACATTGGAGGGTAAAAGTACTGGGAAGAGATTAGGCAGAATGAAATCGGGTATAAAAGAAGCATAAGAAAGAAACCAAACGAGCAGAGCTACTTTCTTTCTCCTGTTCTGAGAAACTGTGTGCTTGATCTCCTGATATCTTCTGTGCTCTGCCATATGGCATAGGCTGATAAAAAGCTTCTGTTTCCCTGGCCACCTTGTTCATAAGAAAAGGAAAGGAGAGCTAATTTATGACAATTTAGTGAGGCTTCTGCAACACAGTTTGTTGCGGTGTGGAGCTGCATCTCATACAGTCTCAGGCTGAGTGACTGAAGCTAGCTTTGGAAATGGAAGCTGGAGCTCAGGGACAGGTCATCTGTCAACAGCCACTTGGAGCCACCAAGCTGCATTGTTTACTGTATGGTGAAACTACAGAAGAGGTTAACAGAGTAGGACAGATAAGTAACTGGTCTCAGTTTCTAAGCCAGTTCAGTAGGAGAGGAGGAAGAAAATTTCCAGTTGTAGTTTGCTTCACAGAAGAGTCTGTTACTGTAGATGCTACGCTGAAGCCCTTCAGAGCCCAGAGAACATGCCCCAACACAGCAGATCTTCCAGGGTGTTTTGATTTCAGTCTTGATTTGCTCACATAGGCAAGCCTCAGAATTTCTGTGGGATACTCTGACTGTGATTCTTGGACATGTTAGGGAAGTATTTGATCCAGCTTAAAAAAATGGACCAGTTCAAGAACAAGACTGACTTGCCCTTTGTCATGGTAACTGAGGAGAGGGAAAACTGAAGCAGTGTATTTTCCCATACAAAGCTTATTACTCACAGTGAGAAAACAGCAACGTGCCAGGCTGCTTCACTCTGTCATAGGCTAGGCTCAACATGCCAAATTTTGCATGTAGTTGCCTCCCAAGAGGAGCAAAATATGTACCTTGGAGCTCTTGTTAAAGAGGTCTGTCATCTTATGTTTTAGGTGAAAAAGTAATGAATGGAGGTTTAGGCAGCAGGAAAATGCAGAAATTTATCCAGCTGTTTCAGAAAGGGATTGTCTTTCTAAAATTACCCAGAAATTCCACTTTCATTTCAAAATGCTTTAAGTGCTAACTCTGAAGCCTCTGACAACACTCCTCATTTCATTACTAGGTGGCTATTATGAGAACAGGAGCCCTTTCTGCTGACTGTACAGGTCTCCAGATATAGAAATTTGACATCTGTTAGATATTATTATTCCATTAGAAGAGTCAATCTTCACTCCCCTGGCCTTCCTGTGGGCTCTGACACATTCCACTTCAGTGATAAATGTCCTTTGAGCCAGCAGTGATTTGACAGGTTGGGAGGTACTCCTGCAGAGGAGCTGACAAATGGTTTCTATGAGAAGCTGAAGTACCCTCAGGAAGCAGACAGAATTTCTGCATGAACTTCAAGCTGAAACGAAAACCCCCAAATTGCATTAGATTTGTGGCAACCCAAAAGATTCCTCCCTAAATACCAGAATTTGCATGTGACAGTGCAGACTTGCATAAGAAACTACAGCAGACTGAAGATCACAGCAGTTCACACAGGTTTCCTCACTTGCGGAAGCAGGCTATGATAAGGCAGTATGTTCTTGACCTTCTGAACCAATTCTGCTTCCTCTTGTAACAGAAGCAAGGGCTCTTACTGGGTTGCAACCAGTCATTCCACTGAAAATTTGAGATCAAGTTCATTTGTTTCATGTAAGTTTGTGAAACCCAGGCTGACAGCAGGATTATTGACCAGCCCAGCGCTCACAGAGGATCACACTCCAACGGTGCTTTCAAGCATTCTGGTGGTCAGGATGATAATATGGGGTAATGGCTCCTCTCACTCAGAGATCGCCAAACACTTATGGATGTGAATGGAGAAATGCAAAGTGGAATTTCCCAGCCTTGCTTTGCAGAGAACTTTTGGGGACCCATGTTCAACCAATTCATGTGGGCTAAGAGAAATTGAAAAGTTGGGACAGCTTGATTTGCACTACTTGGATGAAAGCATTAGGCATGACATCACTTCCTCACACGATAAGTGTTCATTGTTTCGTGGCTGGCTGTCTTCTCCCTTCAATGTGAAGATTAGCTCATGTAAACTAAACACAGGAAAATAACAGTCAATCCTTCCTCTCCAGCCACAAGCACTGAAAAGGCAAATTGTCTTTCTGGCCCTGTTGCCAACATAGCAGGAACAGTGAGTGCAATGAGCTCTGCATTTAACCACGCAAACAAATCTCAGAGCCAAACTTGTGATGGTTGAGAGCATCATCTGGGTTATCATTCTATTGCTCCCATCCTATCATCAACACCAAGACTGCAATATCCCTGTGGTCTCCTGGCCAGAAGGAAGCAGGACAGTTTCCTTGAAGTATTAATTAGTGACTACAATCAACACAAACAAAACCCCCACAAGTCAACCCTAACAACTCTTAAATCTTTTCCACTTGTAGGGCCTCCTGTTATTTCCTAGCTGTGTTTCACCAGTTTTCTAGCTTCTAATAATTTCTTCTTCCTGGATAAACCACAAGTTTCTAAAAACTACCAAAAAACCTACAGTGCAATGAATGGAAATTTGGGTCAATCATTTTTATCAAAGATAAATAAGCTGAAACCAGAGCACAAACACAAAATTCTCTTCTCTGCAGTAGCCCACAGGCGTTTTAAATTCCAGGCAAGGCAGTGTCACCGTGCTCTTACCAACAGAGATAGAGGCTATAGCACTGGCTAACAGCAGTATCTTTACACACTAAACGGGCAGCTGCAGTTGGGTGGATTGATGTACTGGCCAGCCACCGTATTGGACCAGTCTGCCTCATGGTGCTGAACAGCAGACTCCTCTGCTAACAGCAGCACTGCATGGGCACAGGGTGCAGCACAACACTGCACAGAGCCACCATGTCAGCAGATGCTGATGCTCTCATCCCTCTCAAAACGTGGTTCACCAGCTGTGACTGAATGGTCCTCAGCATCTCAGCCCCTCTTTCCTGCATCAGTCCACCCACAGCCAGCTGAGCAGTCAGACTGTATGTAATGGTCTGCTTCTCAGTGGATGGGTAGGTGTTATTGGACACTGGATACGATGCCTCGTATCTCAAGGGAGACAGGATGAACTGCAGGCTGATAACACGTGTCCTACCCATTCCCATGCATTTCTGCAGGCACGCACACACACAAATACAGCAGGCTAAAGACACTGGAAGAGGGATGATCACACATAGCTCCTTCAGCTGAAGACTCTACAGCATACAGACAGGCAGCAGCTTATTAAACAGGCACAGATTGGAGCTCTCTGCCACTGCTTATCAATATCATCAGCTGCTTTAGGAAAGGCAGAAAAAGCAGTATAGGAGCTCTCCAAATATTTTTTCCTCAACAGTTCTCACTTTCATTCTTACACTACTCTCTTCTGACAGTCATGGAGATTTTATTATAGCTTCTTTTTTTTCTTCTTTTTAGAAAGAGGAACTCAATGCAGTAGAAGACATGCAGATAATGTTGTGGTTCTCTTCCTATATCAAACTCCCTGGCATTTCAGTCATCCAGCTCATCAATAAGAATGAAAATATGCACTTGTATGATTAAAAACACAATCCTATACACCTGGCCTTCTCACTCTGCAGATTTAAATGGCAGCTGGGAAGCTCCTAATTTTAACAAAGCGATAGCCAGGCAGTCTAGAGATTTGCACAGGCATCACTGTGTGGAGTAACGTGCCTCTTCCAGTTCGATGATTTCCTTCACAATGGTGAAAACTAGCAACTTCCTTTACAAAGAGTAAACAAAGTTTAGATTCTGCCTGTGCTGAATGAGGCTCATAAATGCATGATGGAGGCCAGATAAAGCCCCCAGGGCATACATGTGGTGCCTCTGGCCTATATGTACAGGAAATGGTTATTAATACTCAGTTCCAGTTCACTCCTCTGAGGACAAGTATTTTTGACACAGAGTGCTCAAGCACAAAGAGTCATTTGTAGACCACCCAAGACACTTGCATTTAAATGACTTCCCTGTGCTTAGATGATCAATTACACCAATGTTTATTTCATGAGTTTGTTCTTACATGGAAGCAGCCCCCAGGAGCCATGCACAGAATCCCACTTACTTGTTGGTAACTGCCTGCATAAACTCATCAATCAGGCTGTCGTACTGTTTCCCACGAACCCTCTTGTGTTTCAGTCCGATATAGAGTGGATCACTCAGGAGAGCCTAAGACACAAAGCAACTCTGTTATCTTCTCTTCCACGGATAGTTGCAGATCTATGTCCCAGCCTACCCAAAAAGTTTGTCTGTTGTGATCACACTGTTTTTATTTCCTGTGAAGTGAAAGTCAGCTCACCCAGCTCTGCCTGGGTAGGAAGTGTTTCCATAAGAAGCTACAGACTGTCTTTTTGGGGTGATGTAGCACCTCTTGAACTACCACAGGAAAAGGAGCTCTGCATTCCCACCACAGTTCCACCAAAGGCTCCCTCACAAGATGTCTCAGTCCTCATGAACAAAACTAACCTTGTGTGGGGTGTGTTTAGTGCTCACTCAGTTCTTCACTTTGCACTGCGGTTACCAGGAAAGCTGTTGACCATAAACAGAGCTCTGAGCAATGGAGATCTCCTGAAATGACCTCAAATGACATGTTTCATTTATGCATTTAGATGGCAGTCCAGAGTTAAGCAGAGCCAGCGACCAGAACCAGTTCCTAAGCCCTGCACCTATCCAGCACTCACTTTGGTTGTCTGCGGGCGTGAAGGCAAAGTGTTTTCATACAACAGGTTAGTTTTTTGGCTCTTGCTAGGAATAAGCCCCAGGCCATTCATCCAAGCAGGTGTTCAGTTAGGAGCATGTAAAGAACGTGTTTTAGGCACAATTACAGAATCAACAGCAACAGGAGGCAGGGGGGCCATCACCTCTGTGGGTCACAGCAAAGCAACTCCCAGTTTCAGGAACAGAATCATTGACACAAGAATGGGATGAGCCATCTCAAACCTATCGTCCTGCAGCCATATGGGCCTTAAATTTTGGCAGGTATGCTAAAATTAGACCTGTTTTGACAACCACAGCTCTTTTCCCTTAGATGAAGAAATGAAAGTGGTTTTCCTCAGAGTTTGATAGATTAACTCTTGAGTGCCACGGAACAGAAAGCAGATAGCTCCAATAGCCCTGCGTGCTCTTGGGCTGCCGCATGGACTACAAGATTTTTGCTGAGATTTGCTGAGAGCGTATCCAAAGTAGTAGGGACTGACAGAAAGACAAGCTGGGAATTGATGCTAAAAATATACAGCTGCTGTATTGACTCCATTCTACCGGAGGTTTCTGTGTCAGCAACACAGTTGCCCTGAGCTCACCATGTACTATTAGCCAGAGGTGTTTTTTTCTGCACTGATGAGTTTACTCATGGGGCAGGATGCTCCTAGGACATGCTTAGGGTTTGGTTAAGCACATGAGACACCCATTAAATAAATAAGCAAACTATTTACACTGTGAAGAAATAGATTGTTCGCATTGCTGGAAAACTGCAAACTCTATGTCTTAATTCCACATGTGGAAACTGTTCCTGCACATCTAAGTTTCACATGATCTTGAGCAGAACAAAAATGCTCAAAAATGACTCTGTGAGTCAATCTTTCTGATGCCATCAGAACCTTGAAGATGTCTAAAAATCAGTGGTGCCACTTTTGATTCAAGTTGTCCCCCCAGATGCTGAGATAGAAACAGATGGTCATGATGGTTAGAAGGTTCCCATGAGAAGGAAAGCACCTAGGTCCCTCTGGAAGGAAACTCTGGCTGGGGGCCTCAAAGCATGCCAGCACTTGGTGGTGTACAGATCAGTATTAAGGAGAAGAAAGAGATCAGAGAATCACAGAATATCTTTGGAAGAGACCTTTATGAGCATCAAGTAGTCCAACCTTCAGCCCAGCACTGGTAAGTCATCCCTAAACCATGTCCGTGTGCCTTTTAAATACCTCCAGGGATGGTGACTCCACCACTACCCTGGGCAGACTATTCCAATGTTTGATAACCCTTCAAGGTTATCAGACCTTGACAAGTGAAGAATTTATTCTGAACATCCAGCCTAAACCTCCCCTGGTACCACTTGCAACCATTTCCTCTGGTCCTACCACTTTCCACCCGGGACATGATGTCCCACTCCTTGTTCCAACCTCCTTTCAGTTAGTTGTAGAGAATGATAAGGTCTCTCCTCAGCCTCTATTTCTCTAGGCTAAACAACCTCAGTTCCCTCAGCCACTCCTCATAAGTCTTATTCTCCAGACCTTTCACAAGCCTCACTGCCCTTCTCTGCACGTTCTTCAGCACTTCAACATCCCTCTTGTAGTGAGTGGCCTGGAACCAGACAGGTATTTAAGGTTTGGCCTCACTAGTACTGAGTACAGAGGGATGGCCACCTCCCCACTCCTGCTGGCCACACTATTTCTACTACAAGCCAGGATACCATTTGACTTCTTGGCTACCTGGGCACACTGATGGCTTATGTTCAGGTGACTGTCAATCAACACCTCCAGGTCCTTTTATAACATGTAGCTTTACATACATCCCCAAGTCTGTAGCACTGCTAGGGGTTGTTGTGACCCAAGTGCAAGACCTGGCACTTGGCCTTGTTGAGCCTCATACAACTAACCTTGATCCACAGATCCAGCCTGTCAAGATTCTTCTGTAGAGCCTCCCTATCCCTCCAGCAGGTCAACACATCCACCCAGCTTGGTGTCATCTGCAAACTTATTGATGATGCACTCAAACGCCTCATCCAGATCATTAATAAAGATCATAAAGAGAACAAGCCCCCAGGGAACACCGCTTCTGAGCAGACACCAGCGAGACTTAACCCAGTTTGCCACCACTCTTTGAGCCCAGCCTTCCAAGCACTTTTATTATCCAGGGCAGCATGTGCCATAAGTTTCTGAAGGAGGATGCTCTAGGAAACAGTGTCAAAGGCTTTACTAAAGTCCAGGTACACAACGTCCGTAGCCCTTCTCTCATCCACTAGGTGGGCTGCCTTGTTCTAGAAGGACATCAGGTTAGCTCCTCTGCCTTTCATAAACCCATGCTGACTGGAGGAGGAGGAACAAAAGTCAAGTACATGCTCTATTGACTGGAAACTGCAAAAAGAAACTGAGACTTAAGTCATGCTTTAGCCTCAGAGGTCCAAATGCTTCTCAGGAGTGCCTGTGATCAGGCTGAGTACATCCTATATTTAACTAGTCCATGACAGGCCTCCGTGCTAAAGGGCTAAAATAATCCTGGGATTAGAGCCCAAACACTTAATTGGGAATCTCATCCCCGATGTCATCTGTGACCCCTGATTTTGTTTTCTTTCATTCTTTTTGAGTGTTTGGTGTGAGGCACTGCAGTCCAGAGTGAAAGAACTGCAGAAAATCCAGGTTTCCAGTGAGCACAGGCATGTCTGCAAACATATGCTGTAAACTGCAACTCAAGCCTTTATACCCCATATTTGTTATTCCTCCCAAAAAACATGTGTTTGGTATACCTGAGGTTAAGTGAGGCACAAGTGCGTGTTTAAAGAAAGGACAGACCCAAGCTCTCACCAGTGACGATGGGATATTAATTTAAAAAAGACATCCTCACAGATGTCCATTCTGGCATTGCTCAAATGATGCACTTTGGCCTCTCTGAGTCAGAGTCATAAGGCAAAAATCTGCACACAGATGGAAGTCCTCCTGTCTGGTTATCGCGTGCACTAAAGTGCACAACCTGACAAGCACTGATATGAATCATTCCCAAACCACCTAGCAGGGATTTTCCATTGGCTGCAATATAGTCACCTCTGTGCAGAGTGTCTTCCTCTTTTCTGACAACTATCAGAGGAAGTATAAATTTGAGACCTTTTGTACAAAATCTTTCAGCTCCCTATGCTGAAAGGTGGAGCTGAACCTTCAGCTTCAACTAGCAAGTCTCTGAGTCTTCTTAGGCTGACCAGGAGACCATGAGGACATGTAGTGTTTATTTCAGTTCCCCATAAATGAAACACGAAAGAAACTTGCCCACACCCCTGCTGTGTTGATTTAGCCATCACCTCATCTCAGATGTCTCTGTCGTAGCCTCCACATTCTGGGAAATGGCTCAGATAAGCATCAGTCTTAATCCCTTCTCCCCTCTGATGTATTGATGAAAAAATGTTATCTTACCTTGTTGTCTGTGCCAACATCCAGCAGGACGGGAAGACACTGTTGCGGGTGAACGCCACCACAAGCTGTGTATAAAGCAAGCTTCCCCACTGGGATACCCATGCCATAGCTTCCTAAATCTCCTAAACCGAGAATCCTCTCTCCATCTGTCACCACAACAGCCTAGGAGGATCAGAAGAGATTGTTTATATAGTGTTGCCAAGGCTCTAGATTTACAACAATGCCATTTTGTAGTTGCATTGTGCACTGGATATATCCTTCTTCTACGGGACACCCCATCAGTTAGCTGCTAGTGATAGAGGGCGGTTCATTTTTGGGGTAGAGATGATGTGGTGGATAGGTAGCTGCTCGCAAAGTGAGACAACAGGAGCTCTGCCTGTCAACAATTCTCCCATAGTAGAGCCCAACCGGTGCTGCTTTTTGTCCATGCTCAGCTGTGTAACAAGAACCGTCACAAGAGTTTCCCTCTTTTTCTGAAGAAAGAACTCTGTACAAGAATGCTTGCGGTTATGAACTGCACCTGTGAGCAGCAGTGTCCCATGTCTTCACAGCTGTAGAATAGCTGTGAGGTAGCCAAAACCAGGCAATCAAAACGAAGCTTGTAACTAGGTCTCTTGGCCTCTGTTTCCCTTTCTGCAGGGCATGCAGACAGGAGCCAGCATCAGCAAGGGCAGCAAGACGGACTTTGGGGAGGCTCTCACACCACACTGTTCCCCATGCAGCTGGGATTTAACAATTGCCATTTGTGCTTTTCCGTATTTCAGCGATACTTTAGCGTGCTGCTTCACCAAAATCTTTGATCCACAGCCCTTTTTTTCTTGTTATTGTACAATTTCTTTGTGACAAGAAGGGGAATAAATGCCTGCTTAATGTTGTCCAAATTAGAATACTAAAGCTGAGCTGTTCAACCCGCACTGCACATCATCGAGACCTTAGAAGGCAAATGATCCAGCAGGTCCGACTAAACGTCTCAGTTTTTAGGTTAATTCTCTGTCAGTTTTGTCCCCAGGGTCAGGCACTTGTTGGGGTAGTTCCCAAATCCAGTAAGAACAGCAACACCTTGGAGTCCAGTTGCACTGCAGGAGAAATGCTGTAAATACAGTATCAAACTTCCAATTTCAGCACTGTCCCAACACTTCAGAGAGCAGTGCGCTCACATCAAGCAGTTTATCAGACTGCAGAGTACTCAAGTGCACAGCCTAGCTTGGATTTCAAAGGACAAGACTGCAGAGAAGTTCTTTATTTGCTGATCTGCAAAGTTAAGGCTAAACTCTGGATATAGGACACACACGTGTATGTGCTTTAGTGAAAAATAAGGGGATGGGAGATTTGAAGCTATCTCAATAGATGCTTTTGCTTGCTGGGGGATAATAAAGAGACATTGGTCTACTGCTGTGATGAAGAAGTGGAGTAAACCTCTTGCTGAACTTTCCTATTTCAGGAGGACCCATACTCATCTGTTTCTGTGTCCTCTCTCATTCAGCATAAGCTACACACACGTTCCAAGGTTTTCTCCCTGAACCTAAACCACTATGTCTAAGGTCAGAGCAGAATGGCATTACATTACATAGTCCAGCAAGAGGTTTGAGGAGACGCTAAAGACACAGAGAAAACTACTCTGCCTTTTACATCGATTTTGCCACCTAAAAAAAAAGCTGTGGTGGTTTGTGGCTTGAGATAGAGTCACAGAATAATAGTGACAACCAATGTGTAACAGGGATTATCTTGAAGTGGTCCCCTTACATGTAGAACATTTGCTGTTGTGCTGTTGCCACTTTCTTGACACTAGGAGTCAGACTTCCTAAGGGTAATTCTCCAGTGAAATACCTGTTCAAACTGAAAGGCTTGTATACTTATCCGTGGGCTAGAGGCTGGACAATCCCCAACATGGTGTATCAGTCAAGGCAGTGACACACTTACCCACTTTTGGTTTTGAACATTTTTCTATTTGCTTTTCATTTCCAGTCAATGTGAAGTGTTGGTGATAGGAAAGTCTCTTTTTGGGTAAGCTCCATCTGTTTCTGGGTGTGAGCTCACTTCTTTACCACACCCAGAGGATGTAGCTGGGACTAGAAGATAGTTATGGGAATAGGGAAAGCAGCAAGCACATGCACTCCTATGGATTTACCCTGAATCTGATGTAAATGAAACAAAAAAGAGTCAAAATCCTAACTATGCTTTTTTTTAAAAAAAAAAAAAGGATTACCTTGATTTTTAAAACAAGATTTAATTTCCAGGGAACCAAAATGTTTCTCTGAAGCACAATTTAATAGAAAAAAAATTGTACTCAGTCAAACCTAAAAACTTCTCGATGGTTCTTTTACACCCATCACAGAGAGAGAACATTTCTTCGGTGTTAGATGTGTTGCACTCAATCGGTACAAAAGCTCCCCCCAGTTACATGGGAGAGCAGAAAATGCAGCACAAGAGACTAACCGCTAACTGTGTCAGAGAGGAATGACTCAGTTCACCATTTGTCGTGAGTCTCTGGATTTGAACAAGCCCTGAGAATAAAGCAGGAAGTTTCTGCGAGTACCTGCTACACAAGCACATTAATGTTTTCAACCACATTCACGTGATCAGAACTCAACATACAGCCCACTAGGAACCTGCCTTCTACTTCCAGCTGTGCTGTAGTATCAGTCCTTGGCTAAAGCTGAGGTGTGCAGGGTAGGCCAATCAGTAAACAGTTTCTAAACTACTTTGATAGTTGTTGGGGAGGGACAGAAACCTCCAGAGTGCATCCACTCCCAGTGGCAGCTGTTTTGGGAGGGGATGAAAGGAGTATTATCTTTGAAGATGTTCATCTCCCTCCTCATTGTTCATCTCCCTCCTCACCGTTCACTCCAGTGGTATGAGCTGAGATCAGGTGCTGAGTCTTCAGTCAGCTGCAGTTAACTGAGATGGCTGGACCACAGGCAGTATATAGCTACTCCAGCTTTGCAATGCCTTAGGAGGAGACATTTGGCCCAGTGGAGTGATCCAGAGCTCTACATTGATTTTACAGACTGTAAAAGCAACGCAGAGAGGCAAATGCCTTGAAGAGACACAAACCCCCCACACTCCCTGATGCATATGCTCAAAAATGGCTTCTTCTCAACTCAACTGCTTCCAGCACTGTGATTCTTTCAGAGCAGCCCAGTTTCAGCAGGAGGGGTGGAGGTGGGGCATGTCAGAGCTTGGCTGAGGGTTTGCCACGCTAAGCAGAGCACCCTTCCAGCCCTTCAGGGCAGAAGATGCAGACCCACAGTCCACATGCCCTACTTCCACAGTGAATGGTGCTGCTATGAAGCAGTAAGGAGCCACAAAGGATAAAATGGTAGAGCACTGTTGTGGTTTTGAATTTGGTGGGGTGTTCCCAGCTCCTACCTGCCTTTGAGGTTTTAGCCTATTGGCCCCTCTGCAAATAAGTGTGTTTGGATGAGGGGAAAAGCTGGTGCTGCCAGGTTTCTGGTCTTTTTGCTGGGTGATGGAGCATGGCATAGCTGCGCTGAGCGTGCCACTGGCAGCCATCTCTCGCCTTGGAGGTGTGGTGATGGAGGACAGAGTAGGAGTTTGGAGCTCCAGAGATCAGTGGAGGAGAAGTCTGCCTGCAAACCCATGGTGTAGTGAAATGGAGGAAGAGAATCTTGTTTGTACCTTGTGGAAGACAACATGCTGGAGCAGGGAACAACTGCTCTTGAGAACATTGATCAGGGAACTTGTCCTTATAGGAAAAGTTGTCCCAGAGCAGAGATGCACAGACAGACTATGGGCACCACATTTCCATAATTAAAAGAACTGCTAGAGGTTTCCTCACCCTGAAGGCAAGGAAGCAACAGGTCGGCACAGTTACGTAAGAACACGTTCTTGATCTCCGTATGGTTTGGTGCTGGGGTTTTTATGTTGTGTGAATTGAATGTATTTTGTTTTTCCCCAAATGGAGCCAATCTTTGCTTTTGCCCTTGACTTTATAACTTTATAAACCTTTTTTGGTTTGTTTCAACTTGTTAGCACAGTAACTAAATTAATTTGTTAATGTTGTCTTGGACCTGATCAACTGATCAATGGATGGCCAAGGTATTTCTTCGCTGTTTATGATGGGATGTACTTGTTGGTGTTCAGTTTGTTCTAAGCCTTTTATACAAACCCTGAGTCCCTCCAGGGACTTAGGTGCAGTACAGCCACTTCCCTACTTATCCCAACATCTCAAGTGCTACCAATTCAGGCATGGAGAACTCTGTGCACAAACAGAGGGAACTCTGTGGTCTGAACCAGTGATACTGATGAAACTTGCTGCTTTTGTAGTCTGGCAAACCTTGAAAGCAGATAGTCTGAACCTCTTCCATGGACCATTGCCCTTCATATGGTCTTTTCTGGGGTGCTGGAGAGGACTGTTTCAACATTAACCTCTAATTTTTCTGTGCCAGTTCCCCCATCTGCAAAAATATCTCTATTAGCTATAATGAGTCCTGATCACAGTCCTAAGTCATGAACAAATGGAAATACTGAGACCTTTGGGCAGATCCAGGACAGTGCATCTAGTTTGCATCTATTCTCCATGATTCCAGAGACAGGTTTATAGCAATAGAATTACTTTTTCTGGAAACATGTTACATGCTTTTTTTTTTCCCCTTAGAATTGGAAAATGCTTGCAAGATTTTCTCAGCTGCCAGCCCTTCACTCCTGGAAGAAACAGCTAATGAATAGGGGACTGAAGCTCTGTCAATCGCCAGGGAAATTCCCAGGCACATGTTCTTTCAGACTGATGGAAGGAGGTGACTGGCAGACCTGGCTTAAGTGTTGATTTTATTTCATGCCAGGGACTTGCCCAGCCTCAAGCTGTAGTGAAAAACAGTTCACATAATCACTTTCTGGGTGGAGTGTCACTAATACTTTGAGCTGCTGGATATCAAACATTACTTATAGAGTTGCCAGTGTTCTGGATGCTGCATGAGTTACCTGATTTGGGAGACAGTCCTATGTGCAACTTGGTTACATAGGTGTCTTCATATCTTAAAGAGCCTTGGTACATCTATCAAGCTGCAGAATTCTTCAACATCTTACTGCTTCACTAGAGCCTCTGTTCTGGACAAATGTATTATTATGAATTCCCTTTTCATTGCCCAACATCCTGCTATCTTTCATAAAGTTGTTCTTGACCACAAACACACCAACTTACTAAAGGAAGTGAGGCTGAACTGAAGTCCAGCCTGGAAACTCTCTGAGACTTCACTTGTCATTTCAAATAGGCAATTTTGTAAATAATGCCAAGCAGTCTTGTTCAATATCCCATTTTGCATGCAAAGTCCTGTAACTTCCCAGCCCACAGCCAACTTGCCACATACCTTAATATTTTCTTCAGGCCAAGAGTTCAGCATTGTTGCAATATGGCCTTTGTCATGGATGGTTATGAACAACCCACTAAGAATAGAAAAACAAAGAAAAAGAAGCCTTGTCATAAAATGAGTGGCTCCAGTTTAACACAGACTAACAATCAACACACTAATAGCACTACCAGATTTGGAAGAGAAGCCTTCAGGAGCAGAAATGATGAACCAGGGAACTCACTCGGGAAGTGAGCATGTATCTAAGCAAGCCTCATATTTCCCTAACACTCAATCCAAGAGCCAAAGGCCCACTTTAAATAAAAGAAAAGATACCAGTGTCTTTAGTCGTCCAGCTGGAGCAGGTACCTGAACGTGGTCCAGGAACCGTGCACTCCACCAGACATTCAAGAGGAGGTGCTGCTATTGGTGACCTGGAAGTCTCTTTTAGACTGAGTATGAATCAATCAAATCAGGCAGTTCAGCAAAGTCACTGTATTTTTAAGATGTAAAGTCAGACTTCAGGTAAATCCAGATTCAGTCTGTATGGGCTCCAGCAGCATTGTGCTCCCTGCCCTGAAAGCAGCTACGCTCATTGATAAGCTGTCCAACTTTTTGAAGTATGATGCTCAGAACTGTCAGAGGGTTAATCTTTCCTAAAATCCCTTCTGTAAGGTAGGCAGAAGGATCAAACAAGCTCTGCAAACTGAACTCAAGAAAAGGGTTACTGATGACTGAACACGGAAGAGCAGCAGCAAAGTTTCTCTGCAGAGTACACAGGTTACAGGAGAGGTAACAGGAGCAAAAGCTTATTTACACCTTTAGGGACAGCAAGGTAGAGCTCTGAATACTGAGAGGGACAGACTGGTCCATGTGGACCAGTAGTAAATAAGAAATATCCAAGCTGTGACAAAATCAATGAATTTGATTTTTCTGAGGAAAAGATGCAGCCTAAGCATTCAGAAGAGGGAATGCAACAGATGCTGCCTTTATCATCGTGCCTTCTCCATCTGCCTTGAGACTGCATTTGATAAACTGCTTCAGAGAAACAAAAAGACAGCGAGGCTGTTCTGCTTTAATCCTCCTTGGGACTCAGTAACAATAAAAAGCTTGAAAGGTCGTTTTGATCAAATGTCATAACATGGGCGCTGTGTGAGGCAAGCACACATCCTGGTTCACTGCACTAGAAGATTCACTTGTGCCTAGGATCCTGCTATTCTACATGAGCTTAGTGATTGCATAACTTTATTTCTCACAGAGAAGCAGCTCTGCACACAGCTGGAAGCCAAACACGAAGGCATTGAAGTAAAAATACAAGTAGAGCTTAGCAAAAATTAACTGCCTCAGCAGTGTCAAGCCAGAATGATCACACCGCAAGGTTATTTCTGGCAAAACAGTAATCTTCAGAGAGCTGTGACCTTCGTGGGGATAATTCAGAATAGGGAGTGGATTCATTAGGGTTTCAGAGCTCTAGTCTTCTGTTTAGTCCATTAACTTCACAGGTTTCACTGCAGCTGCCTTTAGTTGATGTGGTGGTCAAACTAGACTTTAGTGTGCTGCTGAGCATGTCTGTAAGGTTCCAGGAAACCTCAAGGGATGTTAACACTTCTCGTCACGGAGACAAGATTTCTATCTGGATTCTATCAGGTCAAGTCAAGCTGCCTGAACTGGACTGCAGGATCGAGCAGACTGCAGATCATCACTGCATGATCTGTTGAAGGAGCTGGATATATTCACCTGTACGACACTAGACCTTTTCACATCCCAGGTACAATCCCTTTTCCTTTCTGATTTTCTTCTGGCTGAGTTCATCAAAGTGTGAACCATGGGCAGGATCCCACTGTGGTGCCCAGTGTTGCTTAGATACTGGCCATCCTGATGGCATTTTGAAAGACTGAAAATTAAGACAACCCCAGAATTTCAAGGCTCATTTTAGAGTTAGTCCAGGAACAAGGAAGACAAGACACATTTCACCTGATGCCCAGAGGAAGCAATGCCAGGCACTGGTCTTGGCTTTTTAGAATATTATTCAGTTTTTTAAGACATCTGGGAAGAAAAAAGCATCAACATCTCAAGTATTAAGAAATGTAGTGGTGGGATGCAGAGGTGAAACTATAACAAAAGGCTCCAGTGTCAAGAGGAAGGATGGGGAGGGCTCCCTCACCACGGATCATGGACAAAACCTCCAGAGTTAACTCAGGGGAGAAAAAGCAGAATTTTAATGTAGACAACAAAATCGCCATCAATTTACCAACCAAACCGGAGTAGGATAATAAGAAAATCAATCAGATCTTAAAAACAGCTCCCCCTCACCACTCCTTTTCCTTTGAGTGCCACTGATTGGCCTCGCTGGTCAGCTCAGGAGGGACTGTCTGTAATTAGCAAGGTGCTAATGAACACAGAACAACAGGGAGGGCTGGCTTGCCACTTAAGGTATTAGGCAAGCAAAAGAGAACTCACTGGGAAGACAAATATAACAACAAGCCCCCATGTCCCCATACCTCACCCAACACATGGAAACCAAACAGAAGCACAGATCCCCAAGAAAACAGTAAAGGGGAGATAAGAAGCCCTTGCAGCCCTGAGCTCTCAACCTCCTTCTTCCTTCACAGAAAACTTCAGTCCCTTCAAGCATATAGTGACATTCTCCTCTTTTCCACAGAGAGATTATGTCAGTCATCTGTACCCAATATAGGGGGAGGGTTCCCACAGTCTGCTGCTCCAGCACTGGTCTTCTGCAAGTCATGCTGCCCTTTAAGAACTTTGGTGTTTGCCCCTGCCACAGCTGGCTCTTCTACATGCCAGCCATGTCAGGCTCTATGGGCTCCAGAGCACCTTTGGTCACCATCACCTTTCACCATGCTCCAAGGCAAGGACTGTCCAAGCAGTCTTCCCCCTCCTTCTTCTTCCACAGAACTGTGGCTGTGGCATGGTTCTCTTATCATTTCCATTCCCATGCAAAACCAGGAGCTCCCAAATAAAAACAACCCTCCCCCCAACCAAATGAAAGTTCAACCACAAAATCATGTTTAACCACCCAAATCTATTTATTCACAGATTAGCTGAACCACCAGGGCTTTTCTGGTCTCCTGAATCACCTTACAGGCACCATTTTAGGTCCTAGCCCCATTACCAGACCCCATCTCAGCTCAAACCAGGACATTGAGCTCAGATTCACTCCTGACTTCTCTACCACCTCTCCTTAAGTGGTGCAGAGGGGGAGAAAATGGGGGTTGTGGTCTGTCCATCCCACCTTTCATGGGCTTCCCTCTGAGTCACAGCCTTCTTTGGCTGCAAGCCACCTGCTCCAGTGCAGGGTCCTGCACAGGCCACAGGTGAAGATCTGCTCTGTGAGAATCTGCTCTGGACTAAATGATGTCCAGAGGCCTTTTCCAACCCCCACCATTCTATAATTCTACGTTAATGTACAAGTGCTGCAGGGGAATCACAGCTCAGGTGTTTCACAGAATTACACAGAATCACAGAACATTAGGGATTGGAAAGGGACCTCAAAAGATCATCCAGTCCAATCCCCCTGCCACAGCAGGATCACCTAGGTCAAATCACACCGGAACATATCTAGATAGGTTTTAAACGTCTACAGAGAAGGAGACTCCACAACGCCCCATGGATAGCCCGTTCCAGTGCTCTGTCACCCTCACCGTGAAGAAGTTCCTTCTCATATTGACGTGGAGCTTCCTATGTTCCAGCTCACACCTGTTGCCCCTTGTTCTATCATTGGATGCCACTGAGCAGAGCCTGGCCCTATCCTCTTGACACCCAACCTTAACATTAATGGGGTCTGTGTTTATAAACATTAATGAGGGGTGCCTCAGTCTCCTTTTTTCCAAGCTCAAGAGACCCATCTCTCTCAGCCTTTCCTCATTAGGGAGATATTCCACTCCCTTCATCATCCTTGTGGCTCTGCACTGGACTCTCTTCAGCAGTTCTATGTCCTTCTTTAATTGAGGAGCCCAGAACTGGACACAATATTCCAGATATGGTCTCACCAGGGCAGAGGAGAGGCAGAGTTTCTCCAACTCCTTACCTCAATGACTTTGGTGTCTGCTGATAATTGACTAGGGCAAGTACGTTAGCCAGTATACATATATATATAAGCACAATGCATAATGCATAATGCATACTGTTCTGGTTTAGTTTTTGTACTTTTATTATGTGGCTGATGGATTAGAATGCAGTCACAGAAGTTAACACATATTACCAAACTGCAGAGTGGCAGACACACTGGAGAGCTGGGCTACTGTTCAGAAGCACATTGACGTGTTGGAGAAATAGACTGACAAGAATATCACGAATTACAGAGAAATAACCTGCTGTGTTTTGCATCTTGGAGGGATAAATCCATCTAACAGGCCAGGTTGGGGACTAACTGTCTAGCTTTGCAGAAAAGGACACGGGAGTCCTGGTGGACAGTAAATTCACTGTGAGCAGCTTACACAATTACTTGTTTCTGAGACGAGGAACTGACAAAGGGAAGAAAATTAAAAGAGTAGCTAAAGTCTGTGATGCCCCAGATACTTGCAAACCACTTGCCATCCAACACAAGATGGTGCTTGCTAGGAATCTGGCTCCTTCCTCGTGTGTGTGCTGCCATACCAGAGCACGATGAATTGCAAGACAAAGCCATGAGCATGGCAACAAAATTCAGGCCTTTTTTTCATTTTCTTTCCACCTGTTAACTTGTAGTCTGGGTGCTATGTGGAGAGAATAAAGACTACTGGGTAAAATGAACACACAACACTTAGACGTGCAGTCGTCGAGATTCAGTGTTTTCATCTGGATAGGAAAGGCTCAAGACAAAGGTTAAGCATCTCCTCTCACAACCTGAAGGTGATGAGATCCTGCCCACATAAAAGTCCTTGAGTATTTTGACTTAATAGGACCCAGACTCCTCTCAGAAGGAGTAGGAAGTCCATGGGAAGCCATTGCTTAAAAAAGCAACAAACGCAAGAGATGAGTCAGATCTTTGCCAACACCTGAACCTGCCATTCAACAGTGGGGGAAAAGTTGTGAGACAGTGGTCTGAAACCTAAACTCAGATAGGAGGCAGCGCAAGAAAAGACACTGACTGGCACAGCACAAGATGGTCTTTGGCAGCAATCCCTGCCCATGCCTTACAGTAAATGTGTGATGCTCTTGGACAGCTTTGAGCGAGACTGTCTCAGAGGAACGTTGACATTCACCTGGCAAAATTGTCTTCACACTCAGGAAAGAAGAAAGCAAGTAGGCTTGGTGCTCTGGCAGGATGCACACTGCTGCTGCACTGCACCACTGTGCTCTTTGGAGCTGGATTGAATCATTCTCCAGGCCAGCTGCCTGGTAGGCATTCCAGCTGTGCACAGCTGCAACGGGGACACACGCAAGGGAGGGACTGGCTGAAGGCCTTTGCTTTCATGCTGCCAGCAAATTGTCACTGTTGTGCCAGAAGAACAGGCTGGAGGACCTGCTCTGGATTCAAGGCCAGCCTCTAGTTCTAGAGAAGCAGCAAAATGTGGCTACAAGAATCCCCTAGGTTTGGGTTTATTTATTTACTCTTTCAAGACTCCTGCACAGAATGGACAGGCTGAGCAGTATGAGCCTCTGGAGACAGTTACACCAGCTGCACCCCTGTTGTTGATTTTTCTGGTTCAGCTCTCTGCCAGGACAGGATAAGAGACTCCAGAAAAACAAAACCAACTTTAAAATCGCTTTGCTCTTCCAGGGAGCTTGAGATTATAAATGCCTGGGTGCTCCAGGCTTCGGAGGAAAACTGTGTGCTAGCATGCACCGATTTGTCTAAACACAGTACAATTAATCATCACATTGGACAAGATCTCTGGGCTGACTCATCAGATATTTTTACAGATTTGCTTGTGATAAAAGCCAAGAACTTTTTGTTATTTTAGATAATTTTCTTCGTAAGTTGTAGGACCCTGAGGTACAATAGAGTCAACTACTAATGAAATTTGTATAGAGAGCCACAAGGCAATACCCTAATTTAAATACACCAAGATACTGCTTCTCACAAGCAGTTAGTGATAGAAAAACAGGGAATGGGTTTAAGTTACAACAGGGTGGGTTTAGACTAGATATTAGGAAGAATTTTTTCACAGAAAGGGTGGTCAGGCCCTGGAATGGGCTTCCCAGGGAGGTGGTTGAGTTGCCATCCCTGGATGTGTTTAAAGGTTGAATGGATGAGGTGTTGAGGGATGTGGTTTAAGGGGGAACTTGTAAGTTAGGGTAGATGGTTGGACTCGATGATCCCAGGGGTCTTTTCCAACCACAGGGATTCTGTGAGCCTTAAAGATTATTTAGTTCCAACCCCCTGCCACAAGCAGAGACACCTCTCTCTAGATCAGGTTGCTCAAAGACCAACCCAACCTGGCCTTAAACACTTCCAGAGCTCAGGGGAGGCTGATAATGGCACCACTAACACAGCCAAAGCTGCCAGCTGTATCTCAGGAGCGGGTACACATCAGAACACCCTTCCCCATGATGCTGTAAAATGCCTTATTTTGCCTGTTTTAAGGCAACATTGTTCACAACACCAAAGAGATGAAGTTTCTAGCTACCATGAGTCTTCTCATCTGCCTGCCTTAGTATCCAGACTACTTTCACAATAAAATCTTTCTCTGCTGCACGAATAAGAGATTTGAAGTAAAAGTTCAAATGGTTTAACAACTATAAAAGCTGTTCTGCTGGTAACAGCCTCAAGCAGAGTGCTAAAGCATGGAGCACAGTGGCTGAAGGGGGGAAGATGGTTTCTCACATGTTCAGCAATACTCCAGTTGCACTGGAAATTGTTATCCAAAAGGCTGCCAAACTCCCCCCCATCTGCCATCATACAATCTCCCTGTACAGCAGTGAGATCCAAGTCCACAAGAGGATTATCTTCCTGCTGACTTGCACCAGGTTGCTGAATTCAGCCTGGTTATCTGTTTCGTTGTGGTTTTCTTCTGAAAGTTCTCATGCAGTACATTCTGCAGATCATAGAACATTAGAGATTGGAAGGGACCTCGAAATATCATCTAGTCCAATCCCCCCAAAACAGCAGGATCACCTAGACCAAGTCGCAGAGGAACACGAATCACAGAATCACAGAACATTAGGGATTGGAAGGGACCTTGAAAGATCATCTAGTCCAATTCCCCTGCCATACCTAGACCAAGTCACATAGGAACACATCCAGGTGGGTTTTAAATGTCTCCAGAGGAGACTCCACAGCACCCCTGGGCAGCCTGTTCCAGTGCTCCATCACCCTCACTGGGAAGAAGTTCCTTCTCGTATTTATATGGAACTTCCTGTGTTCCAGCTCACACCCCTCGCCCCTCATCCTAGTAAAAGGTTTAAAACCCACCTGGATGTGTTCCTGTGCGACTTGGTCTAGGTGATCCTGCTGTGGCAGGGGAATTGGACT